>DWME01002659.1:0-20203 GCA_018244795.1 Parelbella ahira ahira | reverse complement strand
CACCGCCACCGCCATCGCCGCTGTCACAGCCGCTCGCGCCGCGACCCTCCGCGCAGCGACCGCACGTTCCGCAACTGTTCATGCGACCATTTCACGCGTCACTACCGCATCCACAACGACAAGATCTGCCGCACCGATGCGCGCAACGACGAGACACTCCGCAACGACAAGATGCTCCGCAACAATTCGCTCAACGACCAGAAGCGACGCAACAATTTGCACAACAAGACACGCCGCAACACTTTGCGCAACAACAACTACACGTGCCCCAACAGTACGATCAGCGAATACACGCGTCTTATAACTTCGCGGACAAACCGTTCGGATCTCAACAATTCGCGCAGCATACATTCTTGTCGCAATCATTCGCGCAACAGTCGGACGTGTCGAACGCGAGTATATCCCACGACCCATTCGCGCAGTATTCATTCGTGCCACAATCATCTGTGCAGCATCATCCAAGCGGTGCGCAGCAAGCATTCGACCAACAGCCTTACATGCCGGAACCTTTCGCGTCGCAGCAATACGCGCAACGTCCGCACACGCCGATTTCTTTCGAACGGCAGCCGCACGCGTCGGCCCCCTTCGCGTCGCCACCGTTTGCGCAGCAAGTCGTGTCGCGGCCCATTGCGCGGCCTCCCCGGGCGCCGGAGCGCTTCGCAACTCAACCTTTCGTGCCGCAACAGTGCGGGGATGCGCCTCGCGGCCAGCACCCCTGCCGGCCGGGCTCGCGGGCCGTTGCTACTGAAGCGGCCCACTCTGTCTACGGACAGATGACCCTGTACATTAACTCGCCCAATATGAGCGCAATTATCAATCGTAGTTGGCATACTCGCATTTGAATCGATATCGAATCGCATTACGTTCGCGACCGTCTCCCGCGGAAAGTGGTTGCCCTCTGTGCCGGAGCGGCGGGCGATCGCGCCGACACACGACTCCCCACACACGCACATTGTCGACACTGGCCCGGCCCGTACGATGACGACTCGACCGACCTTTGTAGGATGGGTATGACTTGGATATATTTAGTTTTGGTGACCCCTCGTGATCTCTCCGCATCCATTGTTGACATTCGAAATTATACCACGCTCGACAACGGATACTATCGACCGTTCTTCGTCGTATGCTAGCTAATAAATTGTTGAATTTTGTACTATTGAGCCTCTAACAACGGCGCTCAAGTAGCATAGGAAACGAAATGAATGGACGTGGTTAACTGTTTTTATTATAGCAATGCAATATAAAGCTAATTCCAATTTTTTTAGATTAATACGAAGATGTTACGTGCATGCAATTATAGAACGTTATATTTAATTAATATATATGTTTAAGATGTGTCGCCGACGAAACTACATTAACACAAACCCACACGCGTAATTAAGGACGTTAATTTTAATTAGAGAATAATAATAATAATAACGGTAACAGTATCCAACACGTAGCAACACGTAGTCGGTAAAATGTCGCTTGTCAGATGGATCACTAAGGCTGGCTGTACTCTCGCATCTCTGTTCACGGTGCAGCCCCGCGCCCTCCCCAGGGCCGCGAGCTCCGTGTACGTTCCGTACACGAACACTAACATTTCTTCTTTGGATGTGGGCTCTTTTTGAAATTTTGTCTTTTACTTGGTACTTTTTCATATTGTCAATTATTTCTTTTGGGAGTGAAATGATTTCTTTTAATGACATCATACCATGAAGGGTGGGATCTCGCAATTCCGTGTAGTGGTGATGTTACGAGGTGTATGGTATGGTAGCGCAGCGCCGCGCGCGCGCACACATTTGACAGACGCGTTAATCATGGCCGACTTAGGAAAATGACCTAAAACGACTTAACTTAAGCTAATAACTTGTATAAATATTTGGTATATATATCGATATGTATGTTTAATATTAGAGTTTTGGTTATTTACCACCCACTAGACTTAGGAAAACGGTAGGGATATAATGAAGTAATTATGTGTTAATATTTAACAAAACATATTATGACTGAACGTGATTTTAAATGTTTTTAATTATCCCGCTATTTAAAAGGGAACAATTCTGTATAAATAATATTTGTAATTTTAATTTGTTTCTTATATATGGATTTTAGTTTTTTATCGCAGTCTTTTTTAAGTTGATAAAATAATGGAATTTATACTTTAATGAATTAAATTACCTGCCAAATTGTTAATGAACAAACGATAAATAAATGTTGTATGTGTTAAGTAAATGAAGCTCAAGCATTTAGGATATAGATGTCGGCTAGCGCCCCCGCGCCCCGCACCCCGCGCGGACCCTTGTACATATATATACTTACTCGATTGTAAAGCATAATTTTAATCGATTCTCTCGTCACATAGTTTTAAAGTTTTAATTTATGTGATCGCCAAATATTTTTAAAACTGTATAGAGGAACCGGCCGGAGGTCCGCGCGCCCGTCGCGTCGCCGCGAAGTGAGTTATAATTTAAAATAACATTGTTAGATTAAATTTAATGTTAGTCCTTTACTGTACTATATCGCTCAATCATTTGACCGATCGACTGATTAAAATTTTAGTGATAAGCTAAGTAATTGCCGGCGGCGCGGCGCGCGCGGCGGCCCCGCCCCCTGCTCGCGGGCCCGCTCGGACGCGCGGCGGATACGATTTGTTTATTAACGTTTTTATAGACTACTAATTGTTGACACGAATGCATAATTTGATCGTATATAGTATAGTGTTATTTAAGATCGCACCGTAAGTAAAGTATAATTTATCTATGACGAGTGTCGTGAGGTTTAAGAGAAAAATAAATAAGTGACGCGGTCCGGCGAGGGGTGCGGAGTACAAAATTTAAAGCTAAACATAGTGAGGACGCCTTTACATATTGTGATGTTTCATAGTTAACGCGCATATTGGTACATTTCTATTAGCTCTATAATAACGTAACATAACACTCGACTGAAAATGGATCATAATTGTAGGATGTTGAAACTCGTACCTTTTAATCAATATAATGGAGTAATAATGTTAATTAACTAATTTAATTAAATGAGTCGGTGCCTAAACTGCCCTCTAGGTTACGTGTAGTCGTGTGTCCTCTCGTTCCGCTTCGTTTACTCTCACTGATCGTTCCTATGTTAGTTAGGTTAATGTCTGATCCATTCCTCGGTGGGTTTCCGAACGCTCTCCTCCCTCCCCCCTGTTCTGTCGCACACCACTTCGTTCCTTCACCATATCGTTTCCCATCATTTCGGTTATAATTGACTTACTGTAGGTATAATGTACAACCACCGATGCGGCGATATTGTTCACGTGTTTAATATTAGGAAACAATGCCTTACAAAAAGTTAAGTGAATATATAGATGATTTTATAATTATGTTATTTTCAGTGATATTGAATTAGCACTAAGGTGTTTAGATTACGGGCTCGCGCCTCACTCACAAAACTTCGGAACAATTTAAGAACTTAGTTTGTAATGTACCGTCGCGGCAATCTTTCTAAGTAAACATAAAGAGTATAATTTATTTAAATAAAGTATAATATGTATTAGAAATTTTAGATTTATTCAAACATTAAACTTAGTGCAAATTATTGTGAAAAAAAAATCGATTGAGACTATTTATATGGGTTTTTAATTATTATTATATAGGTGAAGAACATTAAAATATTGGATGAATTTATTAATTAAAATAGTTAGCAAAATACAAATACGGTAAGACTCGTTAAGAGGCCGGTCTGTCGAATGTGGCGCCGCGGCGCCGCGCCGCGCGGGCGGCGCGCGACTGTGCATTTCATATTACACTGAGTAATATCGACATAAGATATATACTGTATCTTAATAATAATAATGTTTATGGAATAATATTTTAATCATGGCTTACTGTAGTACTGTTGTGTAGTTAACCTTTCGACTCTTGTTTGTATTACTTTATATATAGTGTACGCGGTTTTTATATGTGTATGTTTATTGAGTAGTAACATGTTTGTGTAAAAGTGTATTTCGTAATTGATACGCGCGAGCAGCGCTCCGTCAATAAACTTATGATCGTAATTGACTAATTATATTATACAACACCCCTAGTGTTAACGTTAGACTAGCTGGATAGTCTCATTAAGTTCGTACGGTTTAGAGCCGACGGCGCCCGATCGCACGTGTCGGCGCTTCTAGACGTTTCTAAAGTTATTTTTTAAATCAATGCAGGTATTATTATTATAAATCCTCATATTTATACTAGATTATTATATACTATACTGTAAATGTAATTATTGAGACATTTTTTATCGTAAACTGGCACACGGGCTTTACAGTTAATTATAACATTAATTATTATAAAAACTAGGGCAAGTTGTTATTTATTTCTGTTTGATTTGAAATTTTTTGGATGTTGATTATTTTTTAATCTATATTATTCATTTATAGTGGATAAAAGTACATATTTCTCGGATTAGAAATACAAAATTATTAGGTGAACTATCGACTGATGTACAATATTGATAAAGTAATGGCTACGGCAGTATATAGGTTTACTTGACGCGCCCCGCCGCGGGCGCAGTGGTTGTACACGTTTGTATTAATTTCGTATGGGATGTAATTAATTGGAAGCGGCGAGCGCGCCCGCGCCGCCCCATGTTACGCGCATGTTACGAATGTAAGACTATTATCTAGATTGTGTAATGTAATCGTACTAGACTACTCTAGCCCTAGCGAGGCCTCGAGGCCACATTTATGTTCGTATATAAAAAGGAAAATTATGATAGACTTACATGATGAGCGTCCTTGTTGTTTTTTTGTTTTTTTTTTTACACTGATTACCTAATGATAATTAGTTAATTACGGTTTCAATTGATAATTTTAACCGAAGCACTAGTAAGACGAGAAGCTTGTACGCGATGAAGTATTTGATGTAATAATAAAAAGTGCTATCAAATAACATAACACTTAGGTTTTTCGAAGTGGAAATTATGCATTATTCATATTAGGTATTTTGGGTATATATTAGAGTTAGTTTTAACTGGTAACATAAGTATGTAGTTTTTAATGTAATGGAAAAAAAAATAAAACAGTTTTTGTCGTAGTTTCCTTATTATTAAGCTTCTTCTATCTTAATGGTTTAAGTAATACTACTGGTTGAATAATTAAAATATTAATATTACCACAGCAAATATTTGAGATATCTTATGATGATATATACATATATATATCTACTTTAAGGACATTATAAAACGTAGATAATTAAAAGAAATCAAAAGTTTCAAAATACCAATGGCATTTTTAATGTTTGCAACCACATTCCCTACCCTCTAGAAGAGCCATTCCTCTTACGAGGCTTGGCGAGTCATCATAATTTTTGTTTTTATACTCTCAGCCGGGAGTCCAGAATAGTCTTACACAGCTCGAGGATGTATTACAGACACGACTGGAACGTGGGCACTGGCCGTTTCCATTAATTACCTATATTACATACACTGAATACACGGAACAAAAACCATCGCATGTAACTAACTCACCTATGGTAACGTATACTTTCAACGTACTAACAAATCTTCCTTATATGTATCTTGAATACACGAGCAGATTATAATAATATTGCAACTCTTTATACTAACCGCTGTAGATCACGATTTTTTAACTGGTCGTTTATTATATCTGCTTCGTGTGTGCCATCTTCAGCTGAAATCTTTTGAAGCGATTTATAATTGAAATACACCTGTACCTATTAAAAATTTGAATAATAATTGCTAAAAGTAGATCCAATTACTCTGTATGCATTAGCGCTGTTTAACCGGCTTTCCACAATCCAATACGTGTGCAAGAAAAAATTAGAAAAAAAAAATTGTTCGTTTATGGTTTTGTACGAAACGGAAGCATAAATATTTGTGTTTGGTGGCCGTAGACACGTTTGGAATGTGGCCGGCCAGCTTTACGAGCATATATTAAAGTATAAAGTTTTGTGCGACAGAGGGTGACGGTGTAGCCAGCAACGCGGGTAGTCCCAAGTACTCACAAATGCCCCAGATTAACGATGCTATCGGAACTCCGTCGCAGGTTACAATTTAAACATTTGTGATAGCGTACTATTGTTTATAAATCCCTAGTAGATAATAATCTGTAACATTATTTCTTAATTAAGAGACCCCTTAATATCCTGAATGACTTATTGAAGTATTCGAAACCTTTTAAGATCCAAAGCTAACGTCTAACGCACACTGCAAGTGCCCACGGCTGGACATGAGTGTTGTCCATTGAAACATTAAATGATATAACGTAGATACATATATGCGACGAGATAACGATATGAAATATATATCCAGGTGCCTATGATGTACTGCGGTGGGATGGTCTCGCCTCAGCTGTCGTTCTGTAACGTTTCGGACATTTCCGCGACGGCATCAGGTTTTGTTCAACAGTCATCTCTTTCACACAGAGCGGAATAGTTAGCTTAGAATTCATTTTAAATATACGTGAACTCTAATACAACTAGTAAGTACGAATCGTAGTGAATTATTTAGCCATGTGGATAACATTATAAGGTATGATCTATACTCTGTAAATATATAGTGGGTACTGTTCATAAACCTTTATTTTTCTGTATTTTTCGTAAAAGCATAAACGTGGTATCTTCATTGATTTTAACAAATACAATATATTAGATTATTAGAACAGAACAACACAAACATATATACTACACGTACGCACAGTTTAAGTTACATACATATTTTAAAAAGTCGTAGCTAGTGCCATCTGTCTGTTATAGTTAAAAATGTAGTAAGCTCAACGGCGAAAGGTGCGTGGTGCGGTGAGTGTTTAAATTATTTTTTACAGTTTGCAATGGATGTCAATTAATGGTTTGGTATAATGATTAGCGCTTGGGAATGTTGCTGTCAACATGTTGATTGTGCGTCGGGCGGTAAATTGATCGGCGACTCTGTACAGGTGAGGACTACGAGTACACGGGCGGCTCGGGAGATGGATACCAGCGGCCCGCCAAGCGCGGCCACTCGTCGGCCGCCGCGCCCGCCGCCTCTTACCACCCCTACCGGCGCTAGGGCGGCGCCGCCCGCCCGCCCAGTGCCGCCTGAGCGCTGTCGACTCCATCCATAATCTAGCTAGTGATTACTGAAGCGACTTTCTTCTATTCGACGAGAGATGGCGCTACACTCTTTTGTGATTATGCTTTTGATTTTATACATAGCAACATTATAGATTATATACAAATTTTAAACTTTGAGGAGCGGAAAGACTAACGCAGTCAAAGGTTTCACCTTTTACAGTATTGTACTCTGAAGGCTGATGATGTGATGCATGCGTGTGGCGCCATCTCTGTTTTTCAACGAAAGGTTGCCAGTGTTCCAGTACTCTTTACTAGGACATATCCACTTTTAGACATATTCTGAACTCATTATGTAGTACATAATATGATTCCGTAACTATAAGACTTGCTTTATTGACATACGACCTTATGTCGACAGTAATGTGTAGTGGTGACTGTCGGGCGTCTCCCTGTAAAATAGTTTCTTATATTTTTGTGCGTAAACAATCATTAGATTTTGAAATGATTTTTGAGGATACCGGCTTGGAATTAATCATTGGCGGGTAGATGATGTCGGGTTGTCGTGTTGTGTCATGGCCGGCCCGTTTCTTACAACCCGGTATCCATTATTACTTGTTAGAATACATTACCTTTTTTATACCTATTTGTGTAGAAACTGCTTCAGAGAGCGTTTCGATAATAATAATAATTAAAAGAAAATTATTAGTTGTAACTAATTCTTGGCATATTTTAGTGAGTAAAATTTATTTTTGATATAAAATATTCCTATTTACGGGTCGGCAACCAAACGAATTATTTACACTCTCTGTCTTATATCAAAACGCACCTCGTGCAGCCTTCACAAGGTATTGATACTTTACATTTCAATATTTTCATATTTATATAATACATATATATAGTCTGTCGCCTGTTGACAGCGTCTGTCAAATTGACGGGTGTACAAGTTATCTTCCAATCGCTGTGAACCATTCCGATGGTTGATTCTATTTTAAATAAAACGTTAGACGGTTAAGCTTAAGATATAACTGTTACCAGATTGGGTAACATTAATATGACGTCCAAACGAGCAATATTAGGAAAGATGCATTTATATAAATTGTTAGTTTTATATACGGTAGATGTGGGCAGGTGGCGCGCAGGTCGCTCGCCCGGTGTTCGGCGACACTGCGGTCATTATATTGTAACACGTTCACCGGTACACTGTCGTTCATGATCCGACGTGCATGTATATCTTTTTATTAGAATAAAGATACTGATTGTATTAAGTTTTATTTTAAAAATCGTTCACGTGTCCGAGCGCGGTCAGGTCGCGCGACAAATTCTCTGTACCCAGTGGACACATCCACACACACACACACCACGCTACGGCGGCATCTGTGATACTGAAACGATGTTTTTATACGTACTCTTTTATTTTTGATATATATAAAATTATTACATTTTATAAAGTGAGTAAGGTAGGCCTTGATATGTATAAATAAACAATGTACTGATAACATTAAAATTACATTGGATAAGTAAGTACAATCAAAAGATCGATGTATAATTTGTGATTAGCTGTATAATGATTTAATGTAACATAGAAACTTAATGTACATTATTTTTAATATATCTTATACAATTGAATCATCCGAGCGGAGGACAGAAGAGCAAAAAGACGTTAGAATATTACTTTTATTATAATATTAGGCGATAAAATTAAGACGTTTAATGTTTAGCTGCGCGGTAAAATAAGTATTTGCTTTTTACATTTAAATATAACTATATGAACATTAAAATATTAAGACTTACCACCTACACAGTTTTAAATATTCATAGTATTTAAACGTTATCTCTAAGGAATCTCACTTAGCTTATAAATAGATTTATCATAATTATTGGAATTAAATATGCGTTAGCTATAAATTTTCATGTGAAATCGTCCTAATAAATTTTGAGAAGCGAATTTCAATTATTTCTTAAATTAAGAATTTACACATATATAAATTCACACTTACATCCAATGGACAGACGATAGAATTTGACGAATTTCACATAGCGTCGACCTTAACTACAAAGCGTTTTGGATATTGACCATTTGTACGATATACACTAGAAGAAATCTGTGCAAAAATTTTAACTATAGTGCAAAAAGATTCAGATCAGCGAATAACCGGATAACTCTAAGATTGGGTTTTGTTTTGTAAAGGCACTGGAACGGAAAGTATGCCCGAAAATAATGTATGACAATGTACTGAGAAATGTAGGGTTAGATTTGAATATTTCATTTCTATTTAAAGGGGACAAAAGTTTCTATTTCAAATTTAAATATTGAAATTTATGGATAACGTTTGTCATATAATAGAAGAATATTGGAAATATACAGAACAATTAGAAAAAAGTTACATCTACCTAAATATATTTTTGGTCTTACATTAGTACAACAATGCATACGATTAAAAATATTAAGTAGCAAGAGGGAAAGTACATTATATGTAACGACATTAATATTCCTATAAAAAGAATAGAAATCTATAGCTAAACTTGGCTAGAAGCGGTTGTAATAGGTCAATATAAATCGTTTTACTATATCTAGTACAAGGGCCAAGTGATAAGTCGCTTTCACATTTATTTGGCACACAACACCACAGCACATGAATAAACGAATAATATAACGCTAGTGGAGGTAGGTCAGGACAACCGCTCCTGTCTGAACCACTGCCAAAATTGCCTACACTTATTTTGTTAGGGCCTGCCTTAACAAGGGACTGTCCGCGCCTTTGTCCCTTAAAATAGATTTGGCATAGCATTGTACAACATATATGAGAGGCTTAAAGTAGGTAAGTACCGAATATAATTAATAGTTCTTCACTGAACTGCAGATATTGGCAGATGTCACTGTCGTTAAAAAGGGCTTTTCTGTGCCCTAAAATTCAAGATAATTATTAAAAAATAATACAATACCTATAAGAAAAATCGTACGTGTCAATTATGTGAAAAAAAGTTTTCCCTGCGCAGGCCCTGATCAATATCCCATAAAATAATAAAACTACTTTAATGATTTTTCTGTACGAATATTGGCATCAATCTTCTATTCGGACACTTTTCGTGATGTCACCTATTATTATACCACAGTTTCACCATCAATATTCACTGAAAGTACTAGGAAAGGTATTTGCTGCAGCTGCATCAACACTATGAGGACTGACGGCGACGGTAGCAACAAGTCGGTCCGCGCGGGAGGGAGCGCGGCGCGCGGCGACGGCGGCGGTGGGCGCGGTGGGCAGCGCCAGCGGCGGCGGTCAGGGCGCGGCGGAGTGGCGGCGCGCGCAGTTGGCGCAGCGGCAGGCGCGCGCGGCGGCGGGCCGCGAGCCGCGCGCCGCGCGGTAGCACAGCTCGCGGTACCGCGCGCACCCTGCGCCGCGCACACCGCTCAATCGATATGTGCGAATTGCTTAATCACTTCAACATTCATGGGCAAATAGTATTAAAATTATTTAAAACTGCAAGAAACTTGAGTTTTTTATCTACCTAAATTACCTCGCCGCGCATGTGATATAAATCCTTAAGTGACAAAAGTGACTACGATTAGTAAATGCGTATCCATCAGTTGGAAAACTGCAATACCTATTGAAGATGACACCATTAAAAACTTCAATCTTAAGAATTGTTTGCTCACAATGCAACCTACTTTTTCGGTGGCGAAAAAAGCACGACCTACGTAATTGTGCTAACTTACTGAATTCTCAACTCTGCACTGTTCTTACTAGCTTAAATATAGGTAGCAGCGACATAGTTGCTTCGAGAAACATTGACAACAAAATACGCGGGTCCCAACCACCCTTCAT
Organism: Parelbella ahira ahira; assembly: GCA_018244795.1. Classification (NCBI taxonomy): domain Eukaryota; kingdom Metazoa; phylum Arthropoda; class Insecta; order Lepidoptera; family Hesperiidae; genus Parelbella; species Parelbella ahira. Next base: position 9,357 of record DWME01002659.1, on the reverse strand, counting down.
GACGGTTACTCATAGAAAAGCGAGAAGTAAGTACCTACTATAATTAGGTATTTATCAATTATACAGTGAAAGGTAGCAAATAATAACAATTTATAGGTAAAATTATAAAACTAGAAGGGGCAGGCCATCCGGATGTATTTGATTGACTTTAAGCAACAGCCGCAGGAATTTAAAAGGACGAATGCGAACCGCAAATAGACGCATATTGCTGTTATAGTCTCGAGAATCATTTTTATAGGGGTGCGAATTTCATGTCAGGCTGGGCTGGGGCTTAAGCGCAGCCAGCAAAACAAATATCACAAAGTTAATATCTAGTCTACACCATACAGTCTTAATTCCTTTCAGGTAACGGGATAAATATATAAAATTTAAGAATATAGAACAAAGTGGCAACCAGTGGGGGGCAAGGCCAAGCGCGTGTCGGCGGCGAAGCCACGCTGCGCCAGACGGTCCAGCAGCGTGGATGCTGACCATCATCTCTCTCCTTCGCTCTCAGCCTCCACTCCTGGAACTAATCAATAAATTTATAAACATTTAGTAATCATCTGAATTTTGCCATTTATCTAATAATAAGTATAATTCCTCCTATTCGTACAATTTTATTCTAGTTGATTTTATTAAAATAATCCTGACTTCTAAATCACGACATACTTACATATTAAGTACCTAGGTATATTAAGCTCACTTATCAGTTAGCTTAAAGCAGTACATACTTAATTGTAATGAAATTAAGTTGGGCACTTAGCGAAAGGAATGAAATTTTAATGAGAAAATAATACTAGAATAATATAACTACCTTCGTTACCAGCGGGAGAGTGCGCGCGAGACTTGGCTGCGCGCGGGCTCGTCGAACCCTCCTGCTCCTGGAATGTAAAAATATAATATCAAGCAATATTTATACGGTAAAAAACATTAATACACAATTTTTGTATCTTCCTTATAAGAGACTGCCATCTTATTAGAGCTTCACCTGCATACAAGGTCTTACTTCATACTTACAGATAACCATGAGCAAATGTAGGTATATAGGTATGTACCTATATAACATAAAGTGTAGCCTTGCATAATATGAATGTACTGATGTACATGTGTATATTGTACCTTCTATAATTAAAGAAGTATGTATGTATGCAATTATCACCGTGAAGTATTCATCAACCTCGCGATCTCTCCATCAGTTGGAGTTGACTTGGGAGAATGCCATTTACTATAATGTATGTACATATCTCTATGGCCTCCTAGTAGGTCAAGGTGTTACATAAGAAGATATAATTAGTTTAAGTATTCTGTCACTTCTAATATTCAATAGGTACATAGGTATATTAAAAATACAAACGGTTACAGTAACTTTTACGATAATTAAAATAGTTTCAATGCCGAGTCGTGTACCTGCTATTGGATTTTTCTAATTTAAATTTCTAGTAGTGATTCGGAGCCTAGATCTGTGCTGGGTGTATAGCAATAGGCTCATCGCTTATTACCTACTTTTTATACTTAAAGTAAAGCAATACCTAAAGCATTTTTCGATGACTGGTCAAGTCAATGTCAGCTTCAAAGTCGGTTATGAATAATAATAAAAGCGTTTAGGATCCATTTTTAACTTACACCTAGGGGCGAAACAAACTTTGAAATGAAACGAAATAGTCAAAGAACGGTTACACCTTGTGTTTTTAAGTTGGGGCTGGCTTTAGTGCTTTGATGGATTAAAACGTAATTAAGGCCGTCCAGGTTCGTAATTGAAATTGGCTTCAAGTTTTAACGAGAAACAACATTTACGTTGAGTCAACGTCAATACATTTCAAATTAAGACAATGTTGACGTAATGAAGTAAATTAAAAGTAAGTATTTAATATTATTATTAATTTATTTGCAATTACAATGTTAAATCTTATTTCTGTAAAAAGCATATTTCAAAACCAGAATATCGATAATAAATTGTCGTGAATAAGCGATAAAAAATTAGGTTATGAGATGGTAAAAGTAACGTCAACTCGTATAAATCTCTAAACACACACATGTGAACATCACGTCACGTGCTCTTATCAGTCTCACACATACACACCCATACGCATTCATTGAAACGCTGTGAATATACCATTCGACACAATATTAAACTTTATAGTACCTACTTAAAAAAAAGCGTAATAATAATGTAAGAGATGGAAAACCGGAGTACAATATAGTCTGGATTTCAATCACGTTCCAGTCTCTAATTTAAACAAGAGAAGTTCTTTATACTATAATAAATAATAATAATTTTATAATGAAATAAATCAGTACTGCCTCGTTGGTTGGATGGTTGCAAGCGCAACTGCCGATCGGGTGATCTTTGGTTCAAATCCCGGGTCGGGTACTTAAGGATTTTTCAAATTTAGAATTTCTAGTAGTGACTCGGAGTCTGGATGTGTGCCCGGTGTATGGCAATAGGCTCTCCACCTATTCCATTGTGGGACTTAAGCGTAACTGGTGAAATGTTAGGATATACTACCTACATACCCACCTCTGTAGGCAGAGGTAGGCCTCTTCGAGAGAACAGGCGTGATGTTACGTTTAATGAGTTTATTGTCATTTCTTTATATAACATAATAGCGTGATTGTATTGAAATTAATGGTATATTTTAGAAAAGGGTTTAGATACATTCATTCGAATAATATTCTTGGTAATAGCATCTACGACAGACAATACCTACTTTTCTGACCTTCCTAATGACTGTCTCATGACCGCCCTAAAATAAATTTAAACAAACAATGATAATCTAGTAGACACTATTGACATTTCTACATAAATAATTAAGAGATTGTTCAATTTAATAGCAATACTTATAGCTTTTATGACAACCCGGTGAACGGAAGCCACCGCGTGCGATGGAATGAAGTGATTTCACGGGAAGGAGGGAACTGTCACTGTCGTCAGGAAATTGTTGAACTTATGACCTAGCATATGTCAGACACGTGATTGTATTAACGGTTATTTTGTTCTATATTTAAATATGTGCTCATCAGTTTTGATTGAAGAGACGGATATAGGCACTCAGCATTTCTACAGAATGTGAAAATGTTGTTTCAATGTCTGTTATCTTCACTAAGCCAGAGTGGCTTGTGGCCTTAACTCTTGTCACTCTGGAAGTTGATTCGACTTCAATAGTAGAAAGAAGATGCAGATAGTGGGCATTTTATATGGGTGTATATTTTTAACAAACTTTGTAAGCACTCAAATACCTTAGCAAAATCTAATATTATATTCGAGGTGCGTTGTAATGTTATTTTTAATAGGACAAAAACCTATGAGTGTCTTAATTTCAATATCATTTTCAAATCAATTCCAGAGCTAAACACCAGGCGTCTCTCTATAACGTCAAGAAATCCTATCTACAGTATTCTGCTTTCCTAACAATATCATTTATAATTTATGTCGAAAAATATCTTGCAGCCTAGCGGCTTTTATTTATTGCACTCAAATATTAATAAAGGCAAGCTTATTCATAATTTCGCTTTGAATCCGTCAGCCGAGCCTGTCTGCCATCCGTCAAACGATCACTTTAATATTTAATTTGCACAACCGTCTACGAAAGCATCCAAACTGAATTCTATAAAAATGTTGTCTATGCTTATTTTCTGCACAGATACGTACATAGCATTAATAGCTCATAATAATTTTTCAGAGTTACGTACGCGAGGTATCTTTTTTAATAAATTGGTCAAAGATTAAAAGTAAAACGTTAAGAAAACTAAATGTGTAGAAGAGATCCAGATTGTTTATCACCACTTGGCTAATTTAGCTAAGACTTTAAACTTATAAGAATATGAAAATATAAAATAAAATTAGATTCGGACAATTAATTTAATCGCCAAATGCGACAGAAAAATTACTATAGCAAAGCCTTTTTTAATGTTATATATTAAATAGATTTTACGTTATTATTATATGAAATAAGTAAGTCGCTGTTATTAACACTAAGTAGTTTCGTGAAATTAATTTTAGTATGCATTAATTAATTATGGTACCTACTTAATTAAACGAAGACTTAATAAAAAGGTTTCTTTGTTGTAACTGTATACTTTAATTATTGATCTATTGTAATACAACATTGTTGCATAAAGTTTCCACCTTCGTAAGATTCTTAAATTCTTTGGCCATATGAACAAGAAGAAAAACAACCTGAAGAAGCTCCTGATAACAGGAAAAATATTGGGTAAACGACCTAGAGAAAGGAACCCTATGCGGTGGACAGATTAGATCCGTAACGCCACACACCTAGAAGTCTCTGAAGCCACACGCTGCCGAAGACCGAGTCAAATGGAGAGCGATCGTCCGAAGCCCAATCCGACACGGTCACGACTCAGCATTGAGGAAACCCTTGTGTCGATTTCAGGAGAAATAAAGTTACACACTTAATAATGTTTGAAGCCAAATGAACATGCTAAATAAAACGTTCTTCTTTTCAATGCCCGTGTAATTTTGTCAGCAAACATTGTTCAGCCGAAGGGCCGCAGTCTCTATCGGGCCATGGAATATTCACGAAGTTACCTATTTAATTGAGTTACTACCACTAGAGCGTAGTCGTTTTAGACATAGTTAGTGAAATAAGTGAATATAATTCGATTGTAGGCTCGAGTGCTCTTTCTCTGCTGGTCTAATTCTATTGGCCGACGTAATTTAGTAGACGTGTGGAACGTCCACACTAACTTCGTATGAAACAAGCTGTTGGAATAATTGAGTTGTCTCCGGTGATGTGGAATATATTTGAATATGGTTTGTGCGCAGTACATTTTGTACTTGTTTTTCAAAATTGATACTTCGGTTTTATTTTAATTATGTAAGCAGGTATATTTTATTCTCTTTGTATTCTTTTTTGACGGAGGAAATTTGTATTGGGATCTTAAGATTTTAATAATAGGTATTGACAACACAAGCGATATAACAAAAATATTATATTTGATCTCGAACTGTTGGTCTAGTTGAATACCACGTTGCCCAAATTGTAGCTGAGTAGGTACATTGTACTTATTGCCTACAGTTTATTTTAAATTTTCACACAGCAATTAATTATAAGTAAAATTTTCGATAACACTTTTTATATAACTCATTACTGATACTTATCTATATATAAGTGCGTTTATACGATCTTCAACTAAACATGTAGATTTGTAAGATTAAATAATGCATGAAATATTTGTTTCTCGATAAAAACATCACAACAACCCATCTGTCAAAATAAATATAGTATGAATGGCTGTCTCCCTCTTAGCGTTATCCAATCTGGTCGGCAAACAGCGTTAACGTGTCGGCCCATCCAGTCAACATTCGATATCTATTCGAATGTCAATCGAGGGCGATTGCGTAATTGAGTTTTAGTGATGACGTCCACTAGACACAAAGTTTGTTGATTTGATTCGAGCAGACTTCAAAATAGTGTTTGGGTTTTTCGGCATTTAAATAAAATCGTTCAACACTCTGCCGCGTTACTTCGGTATCGATTAATTCGTTAGAAATCGATGCTTCAAGGAACTGATTATGTCTGTTATCATTAAATAAGTACATACATTTTTCATATAATTCAGAATGCGAGTATGGTGTTGTCATTGTGAATTTGTGACACATAAATGTGTTACATAATAGGTTTTTACCAAATAATTTTCAGTTACATTTGATCTAATGAAGTTCGGTCATAGACTCGCATTTTCTTGAGGATTTAGAAAAAACCTTTCTGTTTCACTGCGGGTGGCCAAAACGTAGAAGAAAACTGATAATCGTTAAACAATAATTAGGTATAATATTACATTCAAAAGCTCTTTCATGCTAAGGCTCATGATGTGTCGGTATGAAGACACATGAATAATTGTCAGCAGTTTTATGTACACATTCAGTAAAATGAACGACATAAAGTTATTCTATTCGCGTGACTCGTTGCAATATCACCACAGAAAACGTTTATTATTAATACAACACAAAACAGCAAAACATTTTTTAGTTACAACGCCATCTATTATTCAGTTGGTAAACTAGTGGGCCTTGAATAAACTATGTACTTAATATAATAGGTACTAGTAGGTATATTCTTCGTATATATCAAAATGTGCAACATTAAATTATCAAAGAAGTCAACTAACAAATAGGTGATTCATGTTTGGAAGGAACGTACCTGGTGATGATCCAGGTTAGTAGTAGCGGTCAGCAGGTCCAGGATCGCGGAGAAGGAGCCTCTCGCGGCGCGCCGGAAACCTTCGGGTGGGCCCTCCGAGGCGCCGCCCGCCACACTCAGCGGCGACTGCGACCACTGAAAAGGAATATTCCACTAGAAAAAGTATACTTTTAAATATAGATAATATTTAGATTTGTTTCACTGGTTTTGCTGATAAACAGAAGTTTGTTCATGTCTTACCAATTATCTTTTATTTACATATGTATCTACAATATTACAACAATGTTCGCGATGCTGCATAGAAAGTGTCTAGAAGCAAAATTTAATCTGACTCGATCGTAATAAATTAAATACCTACTGGCTTTTAACAATTCAAACTAAAAAAAGGCTATTATAACCTTTTTAAGGTATATCTGGTAGGTAATAGAGTGGTTGCAAGCGCGGCTGTCGACCGAGAGGTCCTAGGTTCAAATCCCAGGTCGGGTGCTATTGGGCTTTTCTAATTTAGAATTTCTGCATAGTAGTAGTAATAGTGACTCAGTTTGGATCTGTACCCGGTATGATGACAACATGACTGTATGACAACAGGTTCACCACCTATTCCATGGGACATAAACGTAACTGGTGAAACGTGGGAGTGTACTACATTCCTCTGGCTACCCCTTAGGGGATTACAGGCGTGATGTTACGTTACGTAATTTCTATATAAAGCAAAATGTTCCTCATATCTTTAATATTAACAGCGGGAGGTTTTTTGTTCGCATTAGAATATCGCTCAAAGCAAAACTTTCGCGTTCCATTTCGCGGTAACTTGCAATATTCATAAAGTCTGTGTAAGTTCGAAATATTGTACGTACTACGTAGACTGAGAAACACTTTTAAAACTTCATATGTAGCTGTTTGTTACTACATTTGCTGCTAAATATTTTTCATGAAACAAACACTATTTGACAGGCATATCAATATTTTGTCTTTCGTTTAAAATATATACATATGTATATACATATTATATCATTCAACGAATAAGTCTGGATTTGTGTCCGATGTATGGCAATAGGCTCATCGCCTACTCGTATTCGGTGGGACTCAAACGTAACTGGTGAAGCGTGGGAGTGTACTACACTCCTCTGCCTACCCCTTCGGGGATTACAGGCGTGATGTTACGTTTCGTTTTAAAATATTTGGAACAATGAACATTTACGTTCTAATGATTTTGAGTGCTACACCGTTCATTCTAACGTTAATATCTTAGTTAAACAAAATTTTATCGTCGCTTTTAGTTGATATTAGGAAGCGTTAAGTTTGAAACTTCACCAAACTTGGTAACGAGATGATTTCTCATGAAGCGGAACGTTTACCGTCATAATTGGTAAAGTTGTTCCTTAATAATTAATTTGTCAGATGTTAATTGAGATGTTGAATAATTGCAATAATAATAGCCAATATGATTCATAGATTTAGATATTCAGAACGTTCTTTCAAATACCATTAAGTACCTACAATTAAAACGTGACTGATGTTATTGGCTTAGACTACTGAAAAAGATTTATTTCACAAACTAGGTTTAATTTAGGTTTCTTTACATTTCCTATGTTTAACAGAGAGATAAAAACTTCGACGTGAATCGTAGAGCACAATTATATATATGTATAGGACACTGAATTAATTGAATTGATGTATAAAGCCACATAAATTTGGAGGTTGTATTTCCGTGGACAGGCAGAAGTGGAGAGAGCGCGCAACCCCTCGTCAACAATAACAGGGCATCAAGGGCCAACGGACGCAATAAAAACGTAATGTCACATACTCACATTACATGCGGACTTATTATGTAGGTATTTGTGTGTGTATGATTTATTTATTTTAACTGAATATGTTAGTTAGGTAGGTAGATTAGGTAAGGTAAGAACATGATAAGGTTACGCAGAGAAAATGGCCTTAAATAACGTCTGAATCTCCTGGTAAAGTCCTCCTAAACTCTTTGATAAAAATTCAGTATGAAATTCATCTAGACATTTAATGTACGTAAATAATATTAGACCGTTGTAGGTGTCGTCTGTGATTGTATTTTAGAAGACATTATTCATGGATATTTTGCGGATATTCAAAATTAGCAGAACTTGTTAGTACTGCTTTGTATATTGTTTTATTTGTTTGCCAACAAGAACTAAATTGAGCAAAGAGAAAGGAAAGTGAAGAAATGTAATCCACTGGAATACAAATAAGCAAGTCATATATCTTCGTGTACTCCAGTCAATTGTCATTGGTAGGAAATATTATATTTAGCATTATAGATTAGCAGATATAGAAAAATATAGATTACAATTTTTTTGTCGACATTTTAAACTTCGCGGCTAACGTCACATCCAGTAAGTCTAAAGCGCTAAAACCGACATGAAAACTACCCGACTCTTGAAAACTGACAAGAAGAACCCTTTTATGATTACGTGGTAGTCCGCAGCTAACTTTAGGGACAGCATAGTTTGAATAGAAGAGAAAAAGTGTCACCGATTATTAAAATGATATCAGACATATTGTTCGTGGTTCGTGATTTTCGGCACAATACTGTTATTACATACAGCAAATAATAATGATTGACAAAACCGCAAATACTAGTTAAGTGTTGTTTGGTTTCGTTGTTATAATTTGGAACGATTTCAACACCATTGCGAAACCACTTTTGACCTTCTTTTTAATAGATTTATGCAAATGAATCTCTCACCTGAATAGAATATAGTTAATTATACAGTTTTATTATTTCAACAACTGCCATATAAACACCGCCGAATTTAATAACATTCTAACGAATTTTTACTTTTTTCACGCCATGTCCCTTATGGGGAAGGCAGAGAGAAAGTGTTTAGAGATCTTCTCTATCCTTGCAGACTTTAGATACTTCTCCCTACATTCTCCTACTGTCTCTTCTGATTGAGTTTTTGTAGCAAAAATATCATGACTTATGCAACAGATGGCTACCAGGCGAGCAGAGCGGCACGAAGGTCGTAGCTTCAATAATTCAACACCCGCGAAACTCCCCGATTGCTGACTTTGAGGGGCTGCTCTGTATACGTTCGCGCAAGATTTTATAACTGTACTCTTAGCTTCTATATGTAACCCTTTATCATTATATTTTAGATTCATCATCATCATCATCAGCCTATCTCAGTCCACTGCTGGACATAGGCCTCCCCCAATGAGCGCCATCGCGCCCTGT
>DWME01002658.1:0-20203 GCA_018244795.1 Parelbella ahira ahira | reverse complement strand
AACGTCCCCGCACACAAAAAGCCAAAATTGAATTTTCGAGTTCACCCCGTTCCGACTGCATCTCTAAAAACTTTTGCCATTCTAGACGCTTCAATCGCGACAACACGGAATTTTGAGAAGCACCAAAATCGAGTTTCGATCAATTAATGTAGTTAAAATGCAATAAATGGCGCGCGAAGCTCGACAAACTTTGTTAAGGAAGTGCCAATCCAATTTGAATCCTTTGCTGTTAAGTTCGTGTGCTGATAATTGTAACTTGTGCCCGGCGAAATTGTTTAGTTTACAACCGGCACAACTTGTTACTGAGTTGAGGGAACCAATGTCCGGTCGTGTCCGAATGCTTACTAAAATCTTATCTGTCGATCACTTTTTTATTTGCAGTCACGTTCCTTTTGTTTACGCCAATAAAGAGTTTTTACGAGGTAATAAAGAAAGACAAAAAAGTGTGACTTCATCTCTTTTATCAAGGATTATAGTGGAAAATAAATGATAAACGTCTTGTTATGTAGATATTGCACGAAATGCGCTAAAACATGAAAAGCTTGTGTGTATTTGACGTAATAATAATAAATCCTAACATCTCCACACTCTTCATTACACAATGCCAAAACCTGTCTTCGCAGACAACTAGGCGCACATTTTTGTCGAAAACTGGTAAAGTTTGGAAAATATCGTCCGGAATTTGGAGAAAATTGAATTTAACCCGTGTATGAAATTTTGAACGGATATCGAGACTGGCTGCGGTCGAAGGAGAAAGTGAGGCGTGAACAACGCTTAGGGAAACTAGGGTATAGTATGTTCATTTATTTTGCCTTACCTCAACTACTCTCTAATGCTTTTTATGCTATAGAAGTAGCATTCAGTTATAAAATAAATTTATACTGTTACAGTTGCATAAGCATTAAGAGAAATACAATTTAAAAATACACAAGAATAGCTTTCTATAGCTCTTACTCTTGGACGTGCAATAAACTGATGTTCACGATTTTTCGAATGTGTTACAATAACATACATGTTATTGCAATGTATGTATGTATGCTAGTGCTTGGCGTGATGATACATATAGATATTTCCGCAGAACTGGAGCAGATATATGTACATAAATAATGTTTGACTGAGCGTAATCCAGTAGGTTTAGATAACGACGAGGATAATTGGCTAAATCTGTGGAAAGCTTATGATAACATCAGCGCCGACTGCTTAAATTTACTGCGGAAAGATCTTAACGCCTATTAAAATTTCTTATTCGTCCGTTCTACGGATTCACTAATGATTTACAATTATCGTATTTCTTCCCAAATAAGAAAAAAAACTCAACTTTACATCATCAAATGGGTTGACGGGTAGAAAATGCAAATTACTATTAGATCAATGCATTGTCAGCAACAATAAAGAATGAATAAATATATAAAAACTTACCTTGTATGTGGAACTTTGAGCGTATATCAAAACTAGCGGATTCATTCAATGCGAAAGTGAAAGGAGGTCCGTTCTCAGCGGAGTCATAGTCTTTGGCAGTCAGTACCACCACCTGCCCTGGTGGTTCGTTCTCGTACCATATCACTGGTTGTGTCTGCAATATTAGTACACAGTTATATGTTTTTGCAATGTTATTATAATACCGTCTTTAATTTAATTTACTGCTGTCGAAAATAATTTAGTCCTAATAAATATTTTTGATAAAGTAACTTTTTCCATAACAAGATGATAATTTACCAAAGAGGACTTCATACTTGTATAAATTTTATTCCCTAGTAACTCATCTTCCATAAACTAAATGTACGTAAATCTTAAACCGATAGTCAGCAACGCTACTGCCACATAAAAATAAACCAATCGAGAAACGACCAGAAGAACCACAAGAAATAAAGAATCAAAAATACATTGTAAAGATTCTAATATTATGGTCCGTCCCATTTTCATCTTTATCTCACGGAGGCCCAAACGGTCGGCTTACAAAATAACTGAGAACCCATACATAGAAGATTTGCATGAAAAATTGACAAGCAGGTATGCTCGCCCTAGCCCGGCTAAAAGGAAGCTTATCCTGTAAGTGGGATACGGATTACTGAATGTGTCGACACACATGTAAACATCTATCGTATGCATATTGTGTGAAGCAGGGTCTTATTTAAAGCGGTTGAATTTAAATATTTAACGTCAGCTTGCTGAAAAACATTTCTGAAGAAATTGTACAATGTACGTAGTGTAAAAAGCATCGTAATGATTTCGTATACATAAGTACCCGCAGTATATCGTGAAAAGTGAAATAAGAACTTCGCTGTCCATACAGATTATAAACAGAAGTATAAAGAGAAGCTATGAATATTGAGTGCACGAATCATTTGCGTTCATATACTATTCCACTTTAAAAAGACTATCTGCTTGCGTCCAATAGAAAACATGGCCACTTTTCACACCCACGCTTATATTTTCCATCGAAGGGAAAATAACCGAAAGAACCTACGCAAAACGAGTATTCATATTGAATCAGTAATCAGCCTAAATGTACGTACATGTTTGGTTTGGTATTCCCAGACAACAGCGAACTCCAACAATGTAATAATAATATGGTTGATGCCGATGATGGTGATGACGGTGATGATGATGATGGTGATGATACTAATAATGATGCATTAACAAAGTTAACTATACTTATTAATTTATTTAACACAAGGTTCAGACTAAAAGCTTTAAAGGAAATAATAAACAGTACAATGTAGAAAAAGAGTGTTTATTCTGTGTTGAGCGTGTCAGGCGTAAACTTGTCATATTTTTTACTCTCTTTTATTCTGTAGACGAGAATTACTTAGAAGCTCTTGCCGCTTTTTAAATAATTCCTTATTCCGCAAAGGCAAGATCTGAAGTTATTAATATTTAAAATAAATTTTACTCCACGGCACCGCTCGTCTTCGTAATATTCATTTCTCAACGCATATTGCATTATGCTTTAATAGTCGCACACTCCATACGTAGTCTGATTGAAATGGTCGCGTTCAATGTTAAAACAAATTTCAAACTAGGCGCAATTCTTTTCTAGAAATTACATCTAAATCGTGGTCCTTTATTTTACGCGATGCAAAGGGAAAATATAAATAAACAAACAAACAAGCAGATTCAAATTTATCTGAACGACCCAAATGTATAAGAAAATATTCAGTAGCACCCTTGTCACAGTTTCGTGACAGTTAAGAAAACATGTAGAAAAGGATGATGAATATGTCCCACGTAAAACATAAACGTTAAAAGGGAGGGCTAATATTTGGGTGAATTTCCGGTACAGCAATTGCTGAAATTGAAACCAATTTTGAAAGCGTCTTTAAATCTTGAAGTAGTGGGCAAAATATTTTTTTGTGGGGATCATCTATCACCGTAGGTTAATCATTACGGCTTAAGTCATTGAGTATTTAACATATTAATAAAGTCATCGTCATCATCATAATGCCTGCTTTCTGTTGTTCCGATGCTGTCTACTGGTTTTTTCCAGGGTTTGCCATTTCAGTCATTATGTATTCAGTACATTGAAATATTATATCATCTTAGGATGGATGGACCGGAAAACTTTAATCAAAGTAATCAAATCAAGTAATTGGTTGTTTTAAAATTTGATATTGCGTGCTCTCTGCCTATCCCGTAGTAGTGGTTATGTAATGACATTAATAATAACAAATTTAGAATCTTCACCACCACCCATCTGAAACTTAAGACGTGACAAGTTTCAACTGAAATGTTTAGCACCGCTAATGGACTTGGCAAAGTATGTAATGTAAACGATCGTGAAGGGTTTAAAGCGGAATGACAGTACATGAAAAATAAATAAGTCTATTATGCCATGAATTTGCTGCCAACAACATGTACAAACATTGTAAATTTTACATAACAAACTGAAGTACGACTACAGATAGTACTAAACGTAAAACCTAACCTAAAATAATATAGGGCAGCGTATGGAATATACAGGTTAAAAATTTTTAAATAGTTTTGTTAAATGCATCTTGTTATCGTATGATTCTTTCAATTAAAGGAATTTTCTGTCTCATAAGTAAAAAAAAACATTATTGCAATTACTGACTAGAGAAGGCATTTTTTATATTTATATTGACAACTTAACAGATTTAGCATAAAAACATAACAGATATATTGAAAATAATCAATATAATAAAAAAACCTTCACTGGATTAAAAATAATTTCAGACTTGTAACGCTTTGTATTACTTTCGATTAGTGAAATGATCTCTTTATTACTTCAGTTATCTAATTATGCTCTAAATGCATTTGTATGTGTGTTTATCCCATATTAACATACCTACATAAAAATGTCTACAACAGTGCATATTTAACTGGGGAGCGCCACCAGCAGTAATGACTTTCTCGAGACTCGCATATTTCCCTTGTTTTATTTTAATTACATATACGGTATCATTTAAAGATAATAACATAAAAATTTCTATTGTGCTTTAAATCGCCCAAATTATTATTTTTATAACAAACATATACTTAGAGTGAAACATTGAAGTTTTGAGCAGAGGTGAATACAAAATTCAAGATAGTATTTAGAGTACAATGTAGTAATTTATAAGAATTTTTTTTGTACTGTTCGATACAGATTCTGTACAATGACCGATATCAATTATAAACAAGCTTAAAAGTGGGTCTTTGATTACATTATCAAATGCCAATATTTAGCGATCAACAATGGACATTAAAGACAAAAACTTAAAATACTTCAAATGACTTATTCAATTAGGAAGGGAAACGTTGTGAAACGACTCTAAAATCAGGAGACGCTTCCGGCAAGAAATGGTTTCAAAGATAAGAAACCGAACGCCTACCGATTGGGGTATTTGCATAAAAAATTGACAGACCGAACCAAAGCGTTTGTACCCACAATCATTCTTAATCGTGAAATTCAAGAACACTTTGAAATCCCTTTTAAGATCGCTGTAGGGTAACTCAGGGCTCTCTTTTGGGACGATTGTTTATCAACGTGCGCGTAAGACTAGGAATCATATTTCTAAGAATGTTGATTTTATTTTGATTGCCGATTAATCCAAGAATCAAATTACAAAGGCTATGAACGAAATAATTTCTATTCAACAAAAACAGAAAACTATTCAACAAAAATATGTAAAAACCGAACTATTGAAAACCCTACAAAAGGTTTAAAATACAAAATAAACGGTTTATTTATCGTAGACCTAGGAGAGTGTATTCGTATTGGAGAGGGTGAAGGACGTATCAATAACGCGTTATAATATTATTAGCATTTTGAATATAAAGACCATTAATTAATGATTTTCCGTTTTATAATTTAGTGTGTCGTACCTCAAAATTTCATAATATAATTTACCCTACCCGCTAAAAGAATCTGATTCTTTTCAACTGTACGTTATAAAAGAACGTCACAATTGGGCCATGAAGTAAACTGTCATGATGTGAATTTTCAATCAGAACTTTATCAAACAGATTCCATTGAAATTTTCTAGATAAGAGACAGCTATGCAAATCTTTAACATTATGAAAATATGGTATGAGAATATATGTACATATAAGAGTAAAATAAAAAGAAATATATTTTGTAAAATATAAAATATATTTCTAATTTATCTTACACTTACCATGACTTTATTCATTCTTAAATTTACTAGGTAATCGAATAAATTAATGACAATACTTAACTTCATAACAATCTTAACTTCATCCAGAAAATGTTACTAATTTTGAAATACAAAAACTTTCAAAACATAAGTTACTAATATGTAAAAGAAAGGAGTGTTCTCTAAAATAAAAAAATCAAAACACACAAAACAAACTTGCATGTATTTTATCGCTTAAATCTACGTAGTAGTTTGATCCTCATATTAAAAGGTTTAAAATAACAGATAATTGCGGCTCTGTAATTATGAGAGGCGGTAATCTTACAGAGTAATCTACAATCACCGGCATGAAAGGAAGTAAAATAACGAATCTAACCCCAATACAAGCATATCTTAATTGAATTGTACCGAATAAAATTCCTAGAACTCGTTCCTTTGTTCTTGAAGTTTGCTTGATATTAAAGAAACTCAAATTTACCAAATTTATAAATATATTGAGGAATCATGGAAAAAACATTGCTGGATCTAGATATAAATTTTTGCAATTGGTACTTACATTGGTTAAAAAAGGCGCGTTATCGTTGATATCAGTTAATTCCAAGATGACTTCCGTCGTGGATCTCAAACTATCAGATCCTAACTTTCCTCCATGATCGGCGGCCATGATAAGAATCTGCCATCTTGTGAAACCAGAAGGTTGGTCTCTGTCCAAAGGTTTGGTAAGCCTTAGACAGCCATCGTTATCGATCTGTAGAAATTCTTTTTGTTCGTGCTTCACTAAGGAATATACAATGTCTTGGGGCTCGTTGCGGTCCAAGTCAGGATCGTAAGCCTCCACCTAGGGAATAAAAATTGACAGTATAAGCGATTTAAGGACTCAGGGCCCGTCAGCCTAATAAAGACTGCTTGTGCTCACAGTCCTTGTATAAGTACGTCATGTAACCCTATAGCATTCATAAAAGCGAGAATTTTGTTTGTGGCCGTATATTCCCTTCTCAACAAAAGTATCTCTTAACTAGCGCGTCTTTGAGCGATCTCTTGGATGTTGAATGGATTTTCCGCTTAGATGGTTCCTTCTTATATTAATTGTCATAAATCAACATGGTCTAATGAGACTAATACTCTTTGCTTTCTATATGATTCATTTTATTTATTTTTACTTCAAGTTATTTTTATACCCATCTAATATTAGGTAAGGGCATAGCATTTAATTTTACACAATGTATTTTATAGATCGACTAACCTTGACGATACACCCTTCGTATAGTTTCTCTTCTTCGATTGTTTTGGTGTAGTTCGCCAAAAACACTGGTGGATTGTCGTTTAAATTCTCAATTTTTATAAGAACTTTTGCGTAATCCTCATATTGGCCGTCAAAAGCTCTCACATCGAGACTGTAGCTTGTAATGTTTTCATAATCTAATTCGTTGTTAACTCGAATTTCACCAGTGAAATTTCGAATTACGAACGCGTCGTACGTATTGCCAGCTACGATGCTATATGTCACCACAGAAGCTGAAATAATAATGATTTAATATTAAAAAATACACTAAGGGAACAGTTAGTTAACTTCAATAAATTAATCAAATATTTAATTGTCAAGTTATTGATGCTTTAATTTGTTTAACATTATACTTTTTAATAATAACACGTTACACAGAGCATGTTAAAGATACATTCATGTCCGCCTACCTGAAGTTCATTATTATCCTTAAGATAGAAAAAAGTTGACTTCCCAGAATAGATAAAGTATTTTAAACAGTGTCTAATTAACAAACGAGTAACTCAACTATACCTGTGTCAATATCCACGGCGGTGACTTGCGTGACAAGTTCGTTAATGTTTGCGTTCTCGGCTATCGACTCGGCGACATACGTGTCTTGAGTAAAATGGGGCGGGTTGTCGTTTTTATCGGCGATCTCTATAAGGAACACTTGCTGCCCAGCATTATGTTTGCCGGGAATTAGAGCCGACTCGGAATTATCCGTCGCAATGATTTTAATGTTGTAAAAACTCCTCTCTTCACGATCGAACATCTTTAACGTTGTAATGTTTCCTGTTACGCTGTCAATCGCAAACGGGTCCGATGGGTCTCCTAGTTCGTATGTCACTTGATTATTAGCTGATGTACCGTCAGCATCGAAAGCTCTCACTTGCATCACAGGGGTGCCGGCTGGTTCGTTTTCTAATACGCTTCCTGATCTTATTTCACTGAAGATTGGAATATTATCGTTGACATCTTCAACTTCGATCTGAATTATTGTTTCAGCTGCTAATTTATAGTTGTTCTGAAATGATATATCGATATCAGAACGTTTTTAATCATTGAAAATAAAACTTTATGCTTCATGTTACTTACCTGTATTCTAACAGTCAGAGTGTAATCTGTGATTTTTTCATAATCTAAATGGTTTCCTAGTTTAATGTAAGCAGAGTCAGCTTCAGGTTCCAAAACAAATGTGTGCCACTTATTCGTTTGTTCCGTCTGACCCATTACTAATTCAAATTGTAGTTTCTTTTCTTCGGGTATGTTTGATCTAAAATGGATAAAGATAATTGTTTCTTATTAATGTTGAAATATACCCTATCACAATGAAAACAAAACAAGTTTTTGAAAAAAAATATAATCTTGTATCTGGAAGTAATTTCTTTCAAATACTTACACAGCTCTGACGGTAGCTATAGGTGTATTAAAGTCGGCGTAATTTTCTTTTAATCTTATCGGCTCATCGGGAACTTCTATGAAAGACGGACTTTTCTTGTTCGATTCTACGACTTGAATGTCTAAAGTAATCGAACTTTGTTGAGGTGGATCCCCCATATCTTTTACTATCGCACTCAACTTGAACTTATATCCCGGTAATTTCTATAAGAATTGGAAAGATTTATAGACATTATTAAAATAAGTGTTCTAATTAAATATTATTAATTGAATTACATTAGTATTATCAATCAGAACGAGCGAAGTTTAAGAGGTATGTAATATATTTTATCTTTTAGTTCTATACTTAGAATTACGTTCTTGCTTCATAATATGGTATAGATACATATATTTGAAATGATCGTTGCCGCATTACTACTGCATATATAAGTAATACTTACGTCAATAGTTTTGTTTAAAAAAATAACTCCATTGTCTGGATCAATGTAAAAATAGGATTGATCCGGCGAATTGGAATCGAGGCTGTAATGAACTATTGAGTTGTTTCCATCGTCGATGTCTGTTGCAGATATCCTCATCACCTCCCGCCCGCTCGGCAAGTCTTGTGGCACGGATTCCGAATACGACTGCATAAAAGTAAATAAAGTGTTATTTTAATCCATGAACTACATTCTACATCCTATTTATGTGATAGATACTCGACATATTTTAAATGAAAGTATAAAAATAGATTTTCGATATTTGCCAGTAGACTGGTACCCAAAACATATTCAAAAATATTTTTCAAATACGTAATTCGAGTTACAAAGGTATCTATTATCTTATGTATATAAAGTACAATATAAAATAAAACCCAAATTTCTATTGTTTCACTCCGTTTTAGTCTAATATCACACGGTGTCGCCGTAGGGTTAACTCACGCAAGATATAATTAATTATATTTTCCACTTCGACATGTTCTACGCGAAGCATGCCCAAGCTTAGAGAAAGTTTTTCAAAATAATAATAATCGTGCAATGTGATAAAATGCGCTTGGGGGAAAGAGCAGCCTAGCTAAAAAAATACACCAACTACAAATGTGCAAAAAAAGTGAATTATAATAATAAACACACCAGACATGTAAAATTATTACCAATATCGCCTTGAGTGGCGGCTTACGATCCTAAACAGACATGCAGCAACATGCAAGTAGAGAAATACAAATATTTTCAAATAATTCTTACGGACCAATTGTTACCATTGCTACTATTGCAGTCAATACAAAAATGAATGATTTTAGATCAAGGGGCAATGGTAACAATTTTATGTTAGTAATTATTATTCGACAGTGTCAACTTAATAACAATGTTTGTGTGCGAACGCTTTCTCTCATTTTGTGAAACTCTGTTGTTTAAGACAAACCTTCCAAACATCTCCTCGGAAGACCTTCGAAAAACAGGCAAGTGTTAATAAAGTCTGCGCCACGGTTTGAGGCTAATGAACGAATTTTCAGTTAGTCACAATAAAACTATACAACTATACTTAGTAACGAAACACAAATGCGGATCACAGAAAGATGTATAGCAAAAATTCCATAGAAAATTTCCATCTGAGCAAGACCTATAAACTGTCAAGAAAAGTAAGACATATGCACTTTCTTTAAAAAGTTAAACACAGAACAGACAGAAAGTTATAAAACTTACATCTAGTACATTACTTGAAATGCTAGCACTTGTGGCTTTAAAACTTTTATTTGATTATTAAAAAAGCAACTTAACCGTAGACAACTGGAGTGGTTAACAAATTCAGCGACGGTAATATTAATGGTGATAAAGAAAACTTTGAATGAAATTCTAGCAGAGACCCTGAGACCTTGTAATAGACAAAATATCTTAGGTTTAAAAGATGGTTTAAATGATGATAATGATCAATTAGCTGAAATAGTGTACACATGGAATACTCACAACTTTGTCGAAGACTGGTTGGTTGTCATTGATGTCTTCGATTAGAATTTTTATGGTGCAAGCATCGTCCAATTGTGGTTGACCGTTATCACTTGCTCGAACAGTGATATAGGCTTCTTTTTCACGAGACGGTTCATCGTGGTCGAATATCTGTTAATTTATTGAGTAAACATAAAAATACTTCATGCAACAATTAGAAATCTTAATAAATTACCTTATATCCTTTATAGCATAGCGATAACTAGAGATTAGAAAAACTTTAATCAAATAATACGAAAATCACTTTTAGGGAAACAACGTGCTAGGTTTTTAATACAATGAACAGAATCTAACATAATAAGACATAAGACAAGAACATTGAAATAACACCTCGATACAAAAAATATACTGACATCAGCTGTAGTGATCTTTCCTGTTTCAGGATCAACGTGGAATCTTTCCTTCTCGCCTGGTGTGGAGACGAATTTGTATGTTACTGTGCCACCCATCTCGGGTGGATCCCGGTCATCTGCATGTACCTGTTTGAATACATATAAATTTAGTATCAAATTTAAAACAACAATATTATATTCCTAAATTTTATCATTCATTTTAAAACTCCTTTAAACTAAAATTATTCACTTTTAACTAAACATTATTCACTAAAAGGCAACAAATATAAATGATAAATACTAGAGTAACCATTATTCGCAATTTACTATTTTCATATGTAGATGCATCTTAAAATTAACAATATTATTTCTTCTTGAACTTGGATGAGTAATGATAATGATAAACAGCCCTAATATTCACCATAGTCCAATCAATTAACATTGTAGATTTAGGCAGTGGGAGTTCAGATTTAATCAACACCTCCTTCTGGCCGGGGTTTTGTTTATGCTTTAAATTATTCAAACGGACTCACCGTGAAAACATAAGTGCCAACTGGCTGCTCCTCTTTCAACGTGGGCCTGTAGTTCAGGCAGTCGGTGAACAGAGGTTTGTGATTATCCTTCACAGCCAGCTTCGGTGACGTCGCCGGTACGAACTGAAACCGCATTTGTAAATTCCACTACGTCAATACAAGCGAACGAAAAACAAAGCGATGTAGGTACATGTACATTCATCCAATATTTCGTCAAATGGAAATATTTGTTTAGCTAACGAAAATTAAAATTATATTTCGTAAGCACATTTAAAAGAAACTTTAATATTCGTACACCCGTTTGTACCATTTGTCGGTGAGTGATGGAAATAAATTTGAAATGTTTATATTTATAATTCCAGCGAAAATTTCATTTTGTGAGATCTATGCAAGTCTGTACGTTCCTAATAAATCATTCCATCAAGCACGGCAAATAGCAGAGCGGATTACGTCATGCGTGAGCCGTACAAATTTATACATAGAACGAGACGAGGGCTGCGAATGACAATTTTGTAACTAGTATCTTCCAGTTCAACAGGCATGGCATGCTCACTATGATAAAACGTGACAGGATAAAGCTCCACAGGAAGAAAAAAGAGCGTGATTTATATCGAGAAAAATGTTTTTCTGTCGTCATATGACATGTTTGAACCTTTCAATTCTACAACCGTTTCTTTCGTCAACCAAAAGGTATAATAATACTTAATAATAGAAAAAAAAATGAAACGACCTTCACTAAACGGCTTGGTATTTCAACTATTGTGACGCAACTCAGAGAAATTTTACACATGAGAACTATTTCACACAAAATTGTCGCTGAAATGTATAAAATTGGCTGTATTGTGACGCATGTTGTTAACACGATTATCAAAAAAGTTCCGAAAAATCATTAAGCGATACCGCCCCCGTCCGTCTCGATATAATTATTTCCACAGTTGTCGGGTACTTAAAAATAATTGAATATAACAACATTAATAGCGTAATTATTACCGGGTAGCTCTAGTAAGTGAAATAAAATTGTCGTGTTACGTAAATATGTACGAGTGTGTCCCTAATTAAAATAATTACCTAAAATTACTTTCAGTCATGCAATGATTATTTGTAATAGTTGATACAATTATAAATATATACATACATAGACATCGACAGATTTGTACGGATATGATTTAATGTTAACAAAGAAGTATCTACTGAGAAAAGTATAATTGATTTTCGACTTACATTGATTTCCTGTGTGATGATAGTAGAGAATAAATAGTGATATTAGAAATAGCGCGTGTCAATAGATTTTCTGATAAGAATTACTTACGTGAATCCTCGTTAGCTTTAGATTAAAGATAACATTGGATTAGGAGTTTTTAAATATTTATTAAATATGTCCATGCACAATCTGTCTAATCGTTAAAAAATAAGCGGAAATCAATACAAAACTATTGGGACAAAGCTTCTGAGGACGAAAATAAACGTGTTTATATGGATGACTGAATTGTGATGTATGTGTTTGTATGAGATGTACTCACGGACGCTGTGTGTAGGGGTAGGTAGCCGTCCAGGTGTCTCGAATGCCGTAATCTCGTGACATGATGTGAAGGGTGATCTCTGACTGCAAAGAAAAAAATTTCGGTTAAAGCTATATTTAAACATGAATATTTATTTACAATGTGTAATAATCATAGCTATCAATAGCTGTAATGGTGAAGGAAACATCGTGGGAATATCTGCACCTGAAGGAGTTCTCAAAAAATGTTTTTTATGGCGTTTGAAGACTGCCAACCCGCACTTGGTCAGCGTGGCTTACTATGACCTTAAACCTTTCATTCTGAGATGAGATCCATGTGTCCAACAAATTACAACAACAATGATAAAACGATAGAAATAATAATAATTATAATTTATTTAATGTGGTTACATAATTTTAATCGACACTTGACTCTATCCAATTTAAATAAAGCATTTTTCAAACTGAATAATAAACGGAAAATCAGTATAGAGAAATATATCTGTGCAAAACATTCTAATATTAACAGTTCAAAATCCCCCCTATCTTGATACCAGCTAAATTCGAACTGTATCACTTAGACAGCCCTCTTCGGGCAAGATTGCAGCTTTGAAATGCGTTCGATTGTACAGATTTCGTCTGTCGCATTCACTCACTTGTAATCAAATCCTTGGGTGTCCAGTGCAGGTGTGCTCGTTTGCCTTGGTAGGCTCACGAGATGCTAACGCACACAACGGTTAGCATATAGACCTGTCTCGATTCTATATCTTTATACTTCTTGTTACATTGTCACAATAAACTAGGGAATCTAATTTTGTTCTTGAGCTTGAATGTTCTGATTCACTTGAAACGGATACCCGTCGTGATTTGTTTGTAAAATTAATACAGTGAACTTATATAGTAAGAAAAGTGAGAAATTTAAGAGAACTATTTAAATGTAAAATATGCCTAACATTGCTTCTAAACTGTGTATATTTATTATCTTTTCTTCATGTCATACAACCTGTATATTACATTCGAAATAGAACAAAATTTTATTGAAGATATAAAGAGTATGCCTTATTAAAAAGCAAGATTTCTAGTAATAACAAATACTTTGAGATATGACAATCGAGAGTTTATAAAACAAAACATCATTCATATTAAACACAGTTTAAAATGTTGCACAAATAATTTTCGTTCTATTCCAGCAGGCGCGGGCCATTGTCTCCGTACGAGCATCTCGAGAGCGTACCAAGTGTCGCTGCGAAGAGCGGAGTCTTTAAATCTTTTAACTCTAGCATCTGGGAGCAGCGTGCAATTAAAAAATATCTTTGCTTTTTACTTACATTTGCACAAGCGTTTCTGGTGGTTTGAGTAGCTGTTACGTTGGTATTAAGGCTCGTTTACATTTCATCGTCACAGTTCATGGAATCGGCCAAGTAGCAGTTACTTCCAGCATTTGTGAATCCGTACAATGTAATTAAAAAGTACATTTTGCTGTGAGTTATATTTAGAGTGTAAATTAGACTTTTATAGTATGAACGAAAGGTCTAAAAATACAAAGATGCCATATACATAACATTTCGGGCGTGTACATGTTTACGAATTTGTTTTGTTTTTTAAATTCATCTGTATAGTTATTGATTGTTTCAAGGGCTTACAATACACATTGTCACGTTGTTATACTCAATAGTGTTTCCAATGTACCTGGAAAATTTTGGCACAATTGGTTGGCAATACTATCCTTACTTTAACTTTTTTTTACTAATTGTTGGAATTAGAAAACATTTACACTTATAGAGATAATTTATAAATTATTTCGATTAAAGTTTCAAAATAGTGTTCTCCTTTTTTATTCCCTTTCAGAATACACTTGTTAAATTAACTAGCCTAGTATATTTACATCTCGATAACATAGATATACCTTATATCATATATATATCTCATAGCAATTCCTTTCTGTTATTACTTTTCGTCAGTCTGTATATGCAAGTCTTAGGAAAGTTTTTCTATTACCTTTACTCTAAATTATGTTGGTATGTATACTGCATATTTTGTTTTTGGTGGATATAAATTTTTCTTTCCTTCTTTCCTTCAATCCATTTCGGCGTCAATCTCTCATGCACGAACCGTGTAGTTAGCTGAACGCAGTCAGTTATTATCTTTCAATGCAGCTCGTATTAACAAACAGGGCTTTCGGAAGGGGTTTTTTCGCAGTCAAAACATATTATAGAAACCAATAAAATCGTTAGTAATTAATACAGATGAAAAAATGCGGGGAAGAAATTTTCATTTATAAATTCAGCTTTCAATTTCAGCTAACGAAACGTGTTCATACACTTCTGTATCGTTTATCATCGATACAGAAGTGTGTTATGAGTTTTTGTTCGCTGATTTTAATTTTAACCCTTTACACTCGTATGTGTCAGCGTTTGGGACATCACAAATTTCACCGTTGCGCTAGTATGTCTCAGCGTATGCGACGTCATACATTTTACCATTCCACTCGCAAGAAGTGATTCACAGATCCGGTCGAAACACCCGTTTTTTTTATTTTATTTCCCCTGTTTCATGTTCGTATTAAAACCGAGTGCAAAGGGTTAACATAACATCACGCCTGTAATCCCCGCAGAGGTAGGCAGAGGAGTGTAGTATACTCTTACGTTTCACCAGCTACGCTTACTTCCCACAATGCTGGACTTACATAATATTTAGTATAAAGGGAAACATAATAGAAATTTCAAGCAATAGCCAAATGGGACACCCGCTTAGCTTTTGCTAATAGGAAATAATAGTTTCGCCTAACACTGACTCTAGCTATTTTAACAAACGTAAATAAAGAGTAATCGTAAAAAGGATTGTGAATGTCTCAAAAACCTGAAACGCGCCCAAAGCTTGATTGATGTCGGTATTGACAAAGTAAATTATAGAACATTACTTCTCTTTCCTTTAATCCCGTAATTTACTAACGCGTTGTAAATCTCCCCGGATTATGGTCGGCCGTTTTTATACAGGGGAAATATGCAAATGTCACCTCAGCTCTGTTTCAAGGAACTCGAAAATTTTTTATGTTCGTGCACGTCTGTTTTTGACGTTAATCTTTGAATGAGTCCCGTATCTTATGTAATTTCGAAAATTCACTGGATTTAATCCTTTTTTGGGTTCTCCTATTAATAAATATAAGTTACATCATGCAGTCCGGTTCTCTAGTTTTGTACTATATAAGCATTGGTTCTTTTGTGTAAGTTTTTTCAGAAATATGTTCTGCTATTACCTACTAGTTTATTGCAATATTGATGCATAAATAGATAGATTTCAGTTCATTACACGGTCTATAATATTTTTTACCTTTTATTCATTCTTATTATCATATATGTATGCGTATTATTTATTTAATACAATCATTACTTTAGCAGGTGAGGTGATCTCAAAATGGTTTTAACCTCCAATCGCTCTATTATAAGATTATTTCAATAAATACAAGATATTGATGACTTCTCTCACGTAATATGTAGTAATAGTAAGTGCGTCGGAGACCTCTTACGAATAAATGGACGGTCGGCATTATCTCAAATGATTTTTTGTTGCATAGAATATGACTTTTATCAACTGAATCAATTGTGTAAACCGATCTATAGTAAAATTGGTCAAATACAGAATAAATGCATTTAAATATAGTTTTCATCGACAATCGAGCATTTTTTTCACATAGGTACAAGCATTATAAAACAATAAAATTTTAGTAACAGACACGTGGAAGTGTAAAACGTTATAAAATAACAAAGCTCTAGCAAAATATACTTAAAATATAGAACAGCGCAATGTTACCGAATACTGGAGATAAAATTTCAAATTATAATTATCGTATAAATTGGAAATATCATGGAACGTTTAACTCAAAGGGATGAAAAGCATTCGTGTGCTTTCGTAAGCCGTTCACGAAACAATCTTCGTATAGGACGAGATCAAACAGTGCGTCATTATCCTTGCCTTTGCGGACCTGTCATTTACTGAGGACGCGATATCCGTAACGTCTTCAATTATATTTGTTCGAACCTATGTATATTCAGCACGGAAATTCAACAATATGCTTTTAAAATGTTTGAGCTACGAGCTAATAAGGTTTCATGATGAATGTATCGCTAGGTTGGTACTAATAGCTGCAGTATAAAAACAAGAGGAAGACCAGAGTCTAGCACACGGCACTTGCGACTGACGGTCGTTCAAAAAATTTGGTCTATCTTACATTAGATGTACTTAAATGTTTACGTTTGGTAGCTGCCATTTCTTAGGAAATCTGCATAGTTTCCGCTTTGACAAAATAACAGAAACATAAGTGATTATTATAAACTTACGTACTTTGTACAACTGATATTTTTAGGTAATATAAATATATAAAAAAAGTGGGTTCGAAATACAGATGACTTTTAATTTTGAAACTAAATAGTCAAACCGAATATTACTCTAACAATGCAGTACAAAAAAGTAAAGGGATAGAAAGGGTAAAACAAAAACTGTGAAGTATACACAAACAATAGAGGGAATGGGCGTAATGAGTGCCTTAAAAATAGGCTCTTAAGCATTGTATCGTGTCATTAGGCCGCTGATAAACAAGAGCGTTCTCGTCCGTTGCTGTATTACTGAACGAGGTTAATCACTTTTTTACCGATTGTACTTAATGACCAAACTTACACTAATCTACGTAGCGCAATAGAATTCAGGATATTTGACCGAATTGGAGACAGAAGTAATGTAACATTACGTAACATCACGCCTGTAATCCTCAAAGGGATATGCAGAGGAGTGTAGTACACTTCCACAGACAAGTCTTCCCTAGAATGAGTTGAGAGTAGATCTAATTTTGTCACATATTATTAAACAATAAGCAAAAAATTACATTTCGGTCACCGTGCGCATATTCCCTTCAATTTCCCACGATAAACAAATGTTGCAACTAGTTGCTATACTGTACACGCCTGTAATCGCCAAAGGGGTAGACAGAGGAGTATAGTACGCTATCAATACATTTTTGAATATCGAATAGCATAATGAACACCGCCACGAAATATTCTTCTTTTTTTTGTTTTGCATAAATTGACAAACAGACAAACGGGCATATGGTACTCTTTATATAGTACAAAAATGGATTTACGACAAGAGATTTAATTTCGACCGGTGGTAATGAAACAAGTCCCTTACAAAACAACCGCCCGAAGCGTTCAACAGAAAAGGTAATTTGAATACGAAATCTAATTTGAATACAAAATTAAGAGGCAAAATCGGAATTTGATAATTGATTATGCGTATGGCTAATGATTCATTAGGCTAATTATTAATTATAATCAGTTATCATTATGCGTTACGTAATAAATTAATTTAGGTAATTATTAGAAATGGGAATAGAAAAGCGCTGATATCATCAATTTTAATATAGGCAGTAGAATGGATAGATTCGTTAGTTAAATCCACCAATCATAATGCTTGATTTCGAAGCTGGCATTACGAACGCGCATTAGCAACTCGCATATGCGGGTTACCTTTATTTGCTCCAAGACATTTCTAAGTTTCGCAACACACTTGGTTTGTTAATAAGGCATGTTTACAATATTTCTGAATTTTCGAACAGTATGCATCCCCAATACTGAACACATTTTTATCACCATCAAATTGGTTGCTTTGTTTGACATATAGAATTATTCATAATAATTTGCACAAATTTTTTTTAATAACAAATTTAAAATCTTTCGTAGTTTTATATACATACTCTGATGTCCATCTAAATCGCGTCAATATCACGACAGTGACCAGCAGTTTTGTCTTTTAATGGACATATATGCAGCAGGGCCATTAAAAAACAATATAACACACAACTATATTATAAAAGAAGTCTTTCATGTGTTTTAGTATTCGAGTGGAAAAAGGATAATGGACCCTCATAAACTTCATTTGTATAATAAAAGCGTATAAAACAAAACACTGTTCTAATTTAAGAAAACAGTGAAAAAAACGCGGACATGTTCGCCGCGGTAGCACATAATTCTCATTTTCACCGAATAAAAAATTCCTTTTCGTTACAAATGAAGGTAAAATAATGAATCATATATCGCGATAATTAAAAGCCAGCTTCGTCCATGATTATGAATGTACTGGGTTGGAGCCAATTGACCTTATTCCGTGCACGGTACAACTGAAATGTTAGCCAAAGTTCAGCACCCTTGAGTATAGAATTGACAAGACAATTGTCACTGGAGAAGAAATTGTGAAGAGTTTCATTAATTTACTCGTAACGGAAGTTGTGACCTTTTGGTGAGTTCACTGCTGATTCGAATTTTTCGGTGGATTTGCTATTCAAAATTAATGGGATTGTTCTTTTTCACCAAAAAAGAAAGTATGACGGGCAAACTGACGGTAAAATTTTAAATATCAATTATATAACAGCTGATGAAGCTTTTACTTTTGCACTTTTAATTAACTTCGAAGTCTTGAAATATTGCTTCATATGTTACTATAGCAATATAAATTGATAAACTTAAGGTAATAATGAAGAATAAAAACAGAAGAAGAATAAGAACAGAAGTAGATAAATACCAAACATATCCAAAAAGCGAATTTTCTACTTTTTAAAGGTTTTATTTAAATATTTTGTGCTTCCTTGTTTTGCTCTTAGATGTACGCTTTAATATGGCTTCGGTAGTGGATAGAATATATCTAAAATTAATAGTAGCAACACGATAGATTATTATTAATGCTGTTAAACCTCCAATTTCTTTTTGCTACGCTTGCAACTTGCACCTGTATTAACAAGGTGCTCAGGGCTGCCCAACGCAATTCTGAGCTGTTGCCTATTATTATACTGCCGATTTTAATTTTGAATTGAATATAGAGCAAATAACAGTTACTGAACGTTCTAGAAGTTGGTTCTGGGAATTAACAAAATATTTTTTTAAGTGAAGAGAATGGTGAACGATGAGTCAGCAGACACAAATAGCTATTTCCGCCTACAGACGTCTTTAACCGACGTCAAATAAAATTGTAAGAGGTTGTTAGTTAAGTTAGAACTTGTACCAAATATAGAAAACTGTTACATGTAGGAAAAATATAATAATTAAGATAGGAACGTAGGGTGAACACCATCAGTTTCAAGTTGCTGTCGTTAAATTCCTTTAAATGTCATTTCCGTTCAGAATGTTCCTGATCTACAAATCTTACAAGTGTATAGTTTCCTCTTGTACCAAAGTAAATTACCGTCTCAATAAAACCTATGAAAAATTTGATTCTATACCTGATTCCAGTCTATTGCAGTTTTCCATTCCATCCATTGCATGTTAAAAGTAAAAAAAATACAAAATCGCTGAGTAAGCGATTGTAGTCGAACTATTACACTGCTTGCCGAGGAGATGGCAACCCTAGATATTACCCGATCCAAACAAATACTTCTCATGTTTAATGCGTTATCCACAGGGCAGCATAAAAATAATTCCTGCCTCATTAACATAAGGTAGATATTCCTTTGATATAGTCGTAGCGTGCGAGTGACACCGGAACTTAACTTTTTTCTGCGAGCTCTATTGTTGGGCTTCCTTTGGCTAAGGGGGCCTGGGGGTCTGGGGGTTTGGG
>DWME01002657.1:0-20213 GCA_018244795.1 Parelbella ahira ahira | reverse complement strand
CGCCCAGCCAACGGTTTACGAGATACTCGTGTTGTTTCAACCGTCCTTTGTTTCAACCGTACTCAGTCTACCCTATATGAACACCTACGGCTACTAGAATGAAGTATTGGTAAATGGTTTTCGGTTGCAAGTGAATTAAGTGTTTTAAGGAAACATAAATGTATTTATTGTTGCAAATCGACAGATCCCTGTTACCGGTGTTGGTACAAGTCTGGAGATTCACCTCCGCTAAGACGCGCGCCGCTTGCCGCGGCACGGACGCCGTCTATCGACACTCACACAGACTGCTAGTGATGAGCAGTTATCGATCAGCAGTTGGAGTGTCGTCTAAATCGATATAATTTTTATCTTGTACAGCGACATTATCATTAGCCCGTCATCGTACACTGCTTTACATAGGCTTATCCAATGCACATCACTGAGCTCGATATTCAGCTCTCCGTGTCCAACCACATTACAACATAACGCGGTAAATATACTTAGGTATAAGCGTGACTGACCAATTGTTCTAAAGTTTAGTGAAGTTGATTGCTGAGGAGGGTATCATAGGTGGGATTTCAACATAAAACAAATATTTAAGTAACGAACGCGAGCATTTGTTTCGTTTCTGATTGTAAAATATTTAGAAACGTATATTTCTTAACTATTTGGTTATCAAAGCACATACTTGGTCTCATTTTCGATCATAGGTACATATTATGTTGTTGTATATGAAGTTTTTCCAAAATATTGTGTTATCATAAGTTTACAAAATGCCCATATAATACACAATAACACCTGTTGCCTAGTTTTCATTAAAACCTCATGTGTCGTCACAGCGGCATTTTAAAAATATAGTGCATAAACATACATACGTGAGTGCGTTATCTCATGTTGTCCAGTGATCTCTTTAGTACAGACGAGTAGTACAGAGGGGTCTAGGAAAAGGAAGATTTTTATCAACTCCTGCAGCTGTTATGAGACCACGATACATACAACTGAGTCCTGTCTATCACATCTTGAGCACCAATTAAGCGTTAGGATAAAGTAACATTTCATCTCACTATTATATCGATCAATACGTGTTGTATAAAACGTACGAGCAAAATATGAAAGGGCTTAGCTTATTTTGTATGTTTATCTTTAAGTATACGAAGCATTGTATTCCATGTTAAGCATTTTTTTAGAAATTATAGAGTCTGTTTTATATATTTATCGATATCGACGTAGCAAGCCTAGAGCTGACACCTCAGAGAATATATTACTCCGTGCCACCGAATCTAATCACGATCTGACGGATTAATATCTGCTATCCGCCGTGTGTACCGGCCCTAACCGGCGGCCATTGCTCGCAATTACACTAACACCTTCATACATTACACACACCTTATTCCAATAGCATAAGGTTGAATTTAGTTAATATTCAGTGTTAGGTAAGTTTGTAGTACAAAATATTGAGTGGGTGCCCGGGGCAATTCGGAAGATTTATTATAATACCTGAGTGTTGTTTAAACTGATGTTTAATGTAGGGACTTGTCGGATTACTGTGAGCCGGTTTAATGATGGAGTGATAGATGACTGTTATATAATCAAACTAATGAACGTTGCCCCGGGATATTGGTTTTGGAAGCAACTTTGTTACGACTGAAATTAATTGTAAGTAAAAACTATTGAACTGAAATCATTTGTAATAATGTACCAGAAAGGTTAATGTCGTCAGTTGATATATATTTTAGAAAAACACATGTATTTGCTTTATGTACATATGTGTTTGTTTTATGGTTCGTATGATAAATTATACAACGACAAATAAAAGAAAAAGATCACCGACAGTTTATAGTACTACCAAGGCAAGTCAGGGTATTATCAGAGGCAGGCTATGGACTTGTGCCGGACAGACTGCGATCTTGTCATTCTCGTTTTGACAGTATTTGAAGAATACTTCTTTTTTTTAATTTTAGACGGGCTGGCGTTTGATTACTTTGCTGCCTCATGGCAACTGTAGATGCTTTATAAGATGGAATTTCTTCTAGATGAAGTTGCTCTAGAAATTTCTAGTTTATGTTTTGTCAAACTACGTAGAGAAAGAAATAACACATCAACAGAATGAAGAATGTGGTTTAAGTTCGCTAATATCCGGTTGTAAGCATTTAGAATTTTTTTACAGCTTAAAAAAGTTTCCGAAAATACGTCTTTGATTTTGCATTAACACTAAAAACATCAGTATTCAATGATATAGCTATGTTGTACCTTCTCTTTTGATCATCAGTAGGCAAAAAAATTAGCAAAAGTAAAATGAATTTGTTGAGTGCTCTTGACACATTTATAAGGTAGGTAATATAAAATAACAAAAAAAAACATTACCGCCGTGATATTATATAGCAGGCCAATGCCGTGAATATAATCCTGAATTGCGGTGATGTTTGAGGAAGGCCCATATTAAATAAAAAATATATTTTCATTTAATCCTTTTCTCCTCATCACGTTTAAGCCTGTAAACTTTTCCGCTGAATGTTCTCGAATAAGCGGCAACGGTAATCCGTCTCTCATAACAGTGTATCCGTCTAGAAACTTCTCTTCATAAAAAAGATTTAGCCGAGCCAACAAAAGGTGGAAATTTTTATCCGAAACGAGCACCTGCTCCGCTCGACAACTCCGAACTTCCAAACTTCGCCCGAACTTCGGTTAAACTTCGCTGAAACTCCGCGCCGGATGCTGTTATCGGCCGGAAGCGCTTTAGGCGACTTCCTGTTTTGACGGACGTGAAAAAACGATACCTAATGTAGTTTTGAAAGAGACGTCGTTTTAGAAGTATTAATTTTGATAAGGCTGTGTACATTTTTATTGAGAGGTTTTGACCTACAGAAAACTTCTTTATATTTCATAATAATTGCAATTATGTTTTGACATACAAAAAATTACTTTAATTTAATGTTACAATAGTGCTGTATTGGTAAATATTTCGTTTCCTATAAAAGTTCACTTATCCATATCCATATCCCACACCTATTTTTTATACGGGTAGGCAAAATTAAATGATAACCACAGGCTACGGACTTGACAAACTAGTTTCGTCTTTTCTACTTTCATTAAAGTCGTCATACATATAAAGATATTCGATCTGGACTTTCAGGAACCTTGTAATAAATTATCTATTGGTACATATTTTGTTCATTTAAGAAAATAGTAACTACACACCCACACGCGATCTGTAAACCTGCCTATTTATAAACTAAATGTTCTAACTAAACGTTCAACTAAATGTTAAAATAAACTTATTGATCATAAAAAGATTGAAAATTGAGTTCGCATGAATGTTAGTATATACTTTGGATTTGTTAATACTTCTATCAACTTTCATTATCCACCCGGGGTCGACTGATAGGAAATATTACATGGCATTTATTGCACTCTTTGTTTGTCACAATAGATTAAATAAATAATAGGTATAATAATATCCTCTGCCTACCCTTCGGGGATTACAGGCGTGATGTTACGTTTTTTACGTTCATAAAAAAATCTTTAACCTACTAACTTGGTATTACATATAAGAGATAACATGTCACATAAGACGTCTGCTATATTCCTAACACTCGCTTTGTCAGCGAACACGCGAGTTCAACAAGTATAATATTATCCCCGGGAACACCTCACAGGGGCAGGTAAATAAATTGCCCCCTCATTCTTTTCGTTCACCAAATGTTTTTCGCTCGAAAATAAATTTTCGCTCACTTAAAATTTTCTATTTATAACAGCTATCTGCGGAATGGAAACGATATGCATTCATATATGTATTATAGTCGGCACGTCTTGGCACATGAGACGGGCAATTTAGGGGTAGTTCGTTGAATTTAAAGATATTTAGTCTTCGATAGGCCTATTGGTTCAGTGGTTAGTGCACTTCATTAATGAGCCGTCGGTTGTGGGTTAAATTCTCACTCTGGACAAATATTTGTCTGATGAACAGAAATATTCGTTCTAAAACATATAACGACACCTGAGGCGTTCCAAGTAAGATGTTAGTATTTAGTTAATTATTACTGTGCTCTAATGTATACCAATGAATATCAATAATAGATAATTTCTTGATTATAATACTATTTTTCTTAGAAATTACATTTTATTTACTGTTAAAACAGTCAGACAACAATATTTACTCGTAAAGCTTTTTCACGCTAAATTACGGCGCGCGAATTCACGGGAAGAAAATTACAGAGCAGCTCAAGTGCAGTTGGCGAACGGTTTCCAGTTCAAACAATACTCACAAAAAACAGGCGCTCCTTGGAATCTCAAGGAGGCATTCACACCTTGGGCGAAGCACCTCACAAACCTGTCACCTCCACGGCTGAGTTCCAACCTTCTCGCCAACTTGCTGAAACAACTTATACAACACTTATTACCGGGAAATAAAGTTTACTTTCGACTAAATCGACTGTATTAGTATACTGGTTATTTTATATTTAATTTTCGCTCCCAACGAAATGCTTGTGACATTAAGTAAATGAGGAAATTAAGGAAACATTTCAAGAATGGACCCACCTTCTTTAGCAAATATTATATTTTACGGGGTTACGATTTTAAGAAATCTATGAATATGGTTGAAATATATTTTGATAAGATTTTGAGATTATATCAGTACTTTTCAATATTGTATGGTAAGTATATATGGATAATGTGTTGTGGTCCAGTGGTTAATCACTGACCGCTGAGCGGGGGCTATGGGTTTGATTCCCACCCAGTACAATTATTTGTTTGATGAGCACAAGTATTTAATGTGTTTGGGTCTGGATGTAATTGCTCCGCTATGTGGTTACGATAACGGATATTGTCTTATTTAGGATCGGATAGCGATGTGTTTCCTGTACAAAGACCTGATTATTATTGACTTATGAGATGTAGGTAATATTGATATGTCGTTGCTGTGTAAATAAAAGACATCTGAAATATCGTTAGACAAAACGCCGCATTTTTGAAATTACTTGCTTTCACAACATCGTCATGTACCATCGTGATAAAGTATGTTGTCAACATACTAATTCTAGAATTACCAAATTTAAAAAAAAAATTAAATTATTAACATCTGTATGAAGTATCTTTGACTGTATGGTACCTCCACTATCCATGTCTTCCATCATTCACTATACTCTCATCATTATACTCCCAAATCAAACAAAGGCACAAGGAGATTCATCAAGACAAGTTTTAGCATTTTCGCTTACTTATAGATATTTTGGACACTAAGCGCTACCAGCAAGACATGCAATATTTTAAACTATTCCTAAACGTAGGATTTTGTCAAAAACTTAATGGAACAAAAATAAATGCTTCTATTCTAACTTAGAAACCAGATCATCATCATCATCAATCCTTTTATGTTCCATTTTTGAACACCAGTCTTTCCTAAGAATGAGTATGATAAGACGTGCACGTGGCTAGATGCCGGATGGCAGATCAGCTAATGACATTTATAACTTATGGTTCAGTTTGCTAACCTTTGTCTATGGCTCCATTGTTGCCAATATAACAGTGCGGAGTTTCGAGCCACCCTCGTTATAAAAGATCCAACAATATGATCAGGCCGCGCAGGTTATTAACGAGTGCCGACACCTCGCGCCGTGTCGAGGAAAACACTTTTAAAAGTTCTACCGCGTTATTAATAGGTTTCCACGTTGAAGACATCTTAGTGAGGGGAGCTACTATATATGAATATTTTTGTAGTCTCTGAAATTTTCGGTATTTCGATAAATTTTTGAGAGTCAATGAAATTTTTAGTTTATCAATAATTTTTGTAAAATCTGTGCAATTTCTGACATTCAAAAAATTCTGTATAATCATTCAGATTTCTTATTATCAGTAATTATATTACCTATATTTATACTCTAAGGTGTAAATTAAACATTAGCTAATAAACATGACTGTGTTAATTTCAGTCTTGTGTTTATTAGTAGGCTAAGAAAAGAAAAAGCAGTAATTTAACAGTATAAGAGACATTTTTATTTATGTATAAAATAATCTTCTTTGATGCAAATAATTGTGTACAAGAAGTTTTTATAAATGCCTTGTTTTATTTCAAAACGATCGACGAATATATCGATAGGATCTAGCCCATCCCGCAACCTGAAACACCTTACAACGATGTAAAAATTAAGAAAGAGAGATTTTTAAAAGTCAGAGGCGACGGCCAAGTTAGTGACGCCACATTAATTCGCTGTCGATTACTTCGCATTTCATTTCTCCCAAGTTCGTAAAAATGTACCTGAAACTTGCCACTAATGATCGTAGAATGACGGGCTTCTTGGTACGGCGGTTCGTGGGCAAAACAGATAGATGTCAGTAGCGTCGGAGCCAAATGTATGTATGGATGTGTAGATATTATGATTCCGCTTTTATATTTAGTTCACAATGACCACAACACGGAGCTTAATTGAATTTTGCCTACGTGTAATGAAGGAGGAATCTCTCAAGATTCTTGTGGATTTTCTAGCCAAGAAGAATCTTAGATCATTTTATAAAGGATACATGAATTCATTCGCATTTGTGATATTCAAATGTAGACGTCACTATCTATATGTCCTGAAAGTGACATATAAGAAAATGCAATAAACAAGAGCGGGCCAGTCGCAAGCACAAAGGTCGCAACATGAACAAATCAACGTCCCAGCCGTTTACCGGCGGCTGAGTTTTCAATTTGTGTCGTCTCACCGTGAGTGCGCTCTGTGTGTCAGTGCCGAAGAGCTACGAAGACCACAAAGTATAAAAACATGTAAGGCCCAGACCACAATGGTTTTAGTGTTAGGATTTTTTAAGTCTATTTATATGGTGGTGTCGGAAAGTGGAAGGGAAACAGCTGGCCAATTCAATAAAGTTTCCTATGATCCAAGAAACATTATTTTTAAACATTTGGTTTTGTACATGTAACATCATGCCTGTAATCCCCAAAGCGGTAGGCAGAGGAGTGTAGTACACTTCCACGTTTCACCAGTTACGTTTTAAGTTCCATGAAATAGGTGGTGAGCCTATTGTCTTACACCGGGCACAGATCCTGACCCCAAGTCACTACTAGAAAATCTAAGTTAGAAAATCTTATAATAGATCTTATAATAGCATCACTTTTCAATGAGCAGTCGCCCTTTGCAACCACTCGGCCAACGAGTTAGTTAGCTTTTTAAAGATTAAATATTCGGAATACCTAAGCACAACACAGGATATCCTATTCTCGTATCTAGAGGCCGCTAAGTAACAGCACAAAAAGTTTAAAAATTGTAAAACGTAAGTATTTTTTATCAAATAATGGCCTATTATTGAATATTATTATAATGCCGTGTCTATAGTTTAGCGGGAGCGCGCTGAGTGCATCCAAGTTGACTGTGGACACTAATGATAATTTATCTGCTCGCATCGTCTACTGTGCTGGGACGATCTACACCACTACACTGTATAACTACGTTTTATATTTACAGCCACACCTGTTAAGACTACTATAAAGTTAATCTTAAATCTATTCTCACGCGTGTAAAGGGTCATTTTTAGTACTTCCATAAATTACGATTTTTATAGGCAGTTTAAAGGGTAAGATTCTTCTTTTCATTTTGCAAAAATTATTTAATCTACACCCCTCTACCCCTGAAACAGGTCGTAATGTAGATTGAAATATACAAATCTTAAGTGAAAATTATTTAGTAGATATTCATCTCTTTTCAAAATATCACAAATTGATTAAATAGATTCCTTTATAAAAAAACAAACATACTGCGCCCCTCTCATTTTCCATTTCCGGACGTAAAAATCCGGTAAAGAGCAAGTATCAATAACTTAATAACAGCGAGGTGAATAGCAGTTTGATAATGTCGTAAAAGATCGGCGGCCATCTTGAGATCGCGTAAACCTCTCAGGGGCTCCTCAATAATCCGGACAATAAAGAAAAATTCCATCCCCTTTATGAAGAGGTAAGTCCTCGACAAATTGTGTCCAATAAGGACTGTGGAGTAGCTGTTCGCACATTTTCTATTCTGTTAGAATTTTTCTAAAAGAAAGAAGAAGAATATTACTAAAAAAAGAACGAAGAATTTTGCCAAAGAAAATTTCTAAGTTTTATGTTTAAATTAGATTCCAATATAAGCATTTGCGGCTATTGGATCATATTATGCCAACATTTTTCTACATTGCGAAGTAGTAACATAATGTTTTATTTTCCTTCAATAACTTTTTATTATAACCTAACTTCAAAGTAGATACATTATTAAATAGAAAAACCTGTAAACTACTATACTATAGAGTTATACTTACATCAATATAAAGGCTGCACGTGTGTTATCTATATAACTTATAAACTATGTACCCCTATATAAATTTAAATAATGTTTGTGCCAAAATATATTGCAAGTGCAATGGGATATGAAGTAAGATGCGGAATAAAACGTCAGACATGAATACTGTTCAATTAAGGCGACTCAATAGTATCCCTGTTCCTCTCCCAACCGGCGCGTGTAGCAGACGAGCGTGCAGGTAAGAAAGCATAAGTGGATTGCCTTTCTGCTTTACATGCAAATATTTTGTGCAAGCGCCCCGTCTTCTATCTTTATGCGCGCCATTTGCAATTCTGAAATGTGTACGTAACTTCGCATGGTATCTTTGATTTGCTCTCATGACTTCTCCAGCAGTCAAATGGTAGATTTAGCAGCAATATTTTTCAGTATTGTTAATCTTTTTGGATTTCACCAATCGTTGTGCAACATGTTCTGTGATATCCGTTGTAAGAAACTTAACAAAGTAGTTCTTATTTCAAAGTAGTCGTTTGGAGGGTGTACTTTTGGTGAGTGCTTTAAACCCTGAAAATCTGTATTATGGTCGTTTCGTGTTACCAAACTGGTAAATAGTCTTTTAAACGACAGCAACTAACTTATAACTGCCTTGGAGTAAGTACTTATTTCGGTTAAGAAAAGCTTTGGTTTAGGAAGGCTGCATTGAGTGAAATTCATTAAGTGCAAATACTTATTGATAAAAAACATACTAATAATATGCACTTTCAGATGAAAAAAAGTAGAAATACAACTTGGGTTCCTAACAAGGTATTGAATAGGAGTCATAATGGCGCATAATCTTGACGGATGATGCCATCTCCTGCTCCGGGTGCTGGATCACGGATGATGGATCGGAGGTAGATTCCGCCGCTGAATGGGGCTGATCTGCGTTTTCGTATAAGGATTATCGTGAGTATGTTTGTGACGGTGCCACCGCGTGGACAATCTTTAATATATAAAGTTGTTGTCAGTATTCAAGTAAAAAAATCTAATGTTTAGTTGGTTCTCCTCAGTCTCTACGACTCTATACTCTTTCTACTCTCGGACACGAGTTTCCTTTTGATGTGAGAAGGTTAATGCTACAAATGACTATCTCAGAATTAAGTTTCTTTTCAGTACGAGAAGGTCACAGTCTAGCAACTGGAAGACTGTATAAGGGTACTGCACACGTATTTGAAAAAAAAACCGATTAGTGTGGTGAAGCCTCTCCTAATAAAATTTATGGCTCGGGCAATACAATGGGTAGGGTTACAATCAGTGTGTTTTAAATAAACGACAACTGATGAAATTATTTTCATCCCTAATTAGTATGTTCTAAAGCGAGTTTTGAAATGACAAATCTCAAATCAGATATATTTCTATACGTTTCTATCATTATAGGATCCAATAGGAGTTTGTTTATCGGAAGAACAGTAAATAACAGAGATACATTCCTCCCGCATGGAATGTAAGTCACCTGGCCTTCCTTGATGCTTCTTGGCGCACAATGCCTTAAACACCGGCTATAATGAGATTAGTTAAAGCCGTACGTCTGGCCAAGATCCGCTCGAGACGTTGGCTCCAAGTGAGGAGATACCAGCGGGCTACGTTGCTTAATACATAGTACAAAAGAATTCATATACTCCATAAACTTATATTAGCTAATGGGAGCCTCAGAATTTATGAAGAGATTAAACTATGCACGCGTGTTTGAAGAGAGATGAATGTAGAAGAACTACGCGGGGTCTGTAATGAGCCCGGCAGAGAGCAGAAAATGCTGGTACGTGGCGATTAAGCCAATTTCCAGGTAAAAAGCAATTTATACAGCTTTGTAATAAATAAGTGGTATAATACCGCTTTTAGCTGACATCTTGCGCGCAGACATTAAGGTACACTCACACCGCTGCGCTCGGCGCGAGATTAGCCGCGAAGTAATGATGAGACTTTATTAGCCTCGCGCTCTCGCCTCACAGTATCAGGGCGTTTGCCAATGGATTTCGAACTGTGATGGTTTTGTAATGAAATTATAGTTACCAATTGCTTTATATGTAGTTTTTTAATGATTGTTGTTTTGTGTGATAGGTTTTTATAACTTAACATTTTAATTTCATGTGTGAATGAAAATGTCTCTGTTTTTGCAGACCTGACGTGTATCCTTTGGTTTTTTAGGTATCTAAAAACTCCTTATAACTAACTATTTTACATACATAATAGATGCAGGGATTTGCCACTCAATGTTTTCCTCGTAATTGAGAAGATATAAAGCATAAGGTTAAACGGTGAACACATAAACTATTTTCATGTTCTTGTCTTTATTATTAAATTGTTTTCTCTTTCTGTGTCCGAGCCATTGGACAACCGCACGCGGTCTTCAAATGCCGTAGCAACTTAAGACGCTATAAAAGCAAGTTGAACAATTAAATCTACCTTCAATTGAAGGTAAGTAGCACGTGATACGGTGACCTCTAATGACTCTTAGAAGAGCCAGAGTCTGGGACTTAATCTATTTACTTAAACTGGGTATTAGTAACTTTCAAACGGTTACCACGTTTTAATACCGTTTGCTCTACAAATTCAATATTGTCTGATATTTGTGTGAAGGTTGTTAAAAGTTAAATAATACATATATATTTGCGTATACTACATAACGTTACATACATAGCATTACATGTATATTTATTTGCGTATTAGTAAATTTAAAATATTCATAAATACAAATACAGCCAGCAATATTATTTTATTAGAGTGTTTATTTATTTATTTCAACGACAGTTTTCATGTAACCAGCATAGATTTCTTAGCTGAATCCTTTATAAGGATTGAAAGTT
This sequence comes from Parelbella ahira ahira, assembly GCA_018244795.1. Taxonomy (NCBI): domain Eukaryota; kingdom Metazoa; phylum Arthropoda; class Insecta; order Lepidoptera; family Hesperiidae; genus Parelbella; species Parelbella ahira. The sequence continues at coordinate 9,127 of DWME01002657.1, read as the reverse complement.
TTCTCGACAGTCCTGTAAAATATGGCACGCGTTAATAGATTACCATAAATCATTACCATAAATAAAATAAAATAAAAATAAAATAAAAAAATCAGGGTTAATGCTATCAGTACTGTCTTTCACACCATCACCAATCATTGATGCAGTCTTCATGCAGTCATGCAGTCTTATGATGAAATAATCTCCGTTCTCATTTGTGTCACTGGGATCCTGCTGGAGATCGCGGATTATTACTATCACGGTAGAATAGGGCCAACGAGGGGGTTTATTTCGGTAAACCCACCTAACCCGGCATCGGGTTTGAAGTATACCTCCCCGATTAAAAATATGTTGCGTTATGTTCTGGCATTACAGGTAAGTAGATATGTTAAGACAAGAGACATTCCAACTGCTTCAGGAGTAGCAATATCAATGAGTCGTGACTGACGTGAGTTGATCAATAAAAGTGTTTTTCCGCGTTCATGCAAATGGTTTAATAGTCTTCACATATAAAATAATGTTCAGCTATAATATTTTAAAAACTACGTAATATTTTAAATTATCAGTTCGTTTGTAACTAATTTTATTGGCCTCTTGTATGATCTTCTCTACTGAGTCAGTGGTGGTGGGTTCGATGTCCATTCAGGATAAATATCTCTGTGGCGATTTTGACCAGCATTTGAATTACTTGGGTGTGAAGTTACTACATAAGATTTTATTTAGATATTTATGTATGTACTCCACCATTCTTCTAACCAGACGTCCAACCGGACACTATCTTAAACAGATCGACTTGTAATGTATGAGTTCTTCAAATAATAATAATATATTATATAGTATAGTGCTCAAATAAAATTAATATGATTTAGTACGTATTTTAACCTTCAATATCCATCAATGACTAGGCATTGAAATCTTGATCGAAGAACCGACAATCGGTGGAGTAGGCGAGTTTTGGAGTGCAGATCGCGGCTGGGCAAACGTAGTGTAGGACGCTCTCCGGCCCGGTGGGATGACGATCTGCGAAAGGCTGCAGGCAGACGCTGGATGCGACAAGCCGAGGACAGGGCGCGATGGCGCTCGTTGGGGGAAACCTATGTCCAGCAGTGGACTGAGATAGGCAGATGATGATGATGATGATGAGTAGGCATTACAAAGTGAGCATTTAATGCCTGATGGCATTGTCTACTAGTCAAACCTTGACGAATAGGAAAAAAATTTGTTTTGTTTTTCCTATTCGAACGAATGAACGATTTTCAAAAAAATAGTTATTATCGACTTCTTCACACAACGCGGCGCGAATAGCAAGTGTAGTTTTGAAACATCTTCCTTATTGATTTCTTCTTATAAATAAATTGTTGCGTAGATTACAAAAAAATATTTCTAACCCTCCATCTCGCTTTAATTATTAAATGATCAATGATGTCTGAACACACAGGTCTGCAGCGCAGTGGTAATTAAGTACTTATTTGGTCATAGGTATGTTATTTACAAGTGACATTTGAATGCTTGACACTGGAAGATTTATGTCACGATTCCAAAGATATTAACGTAATAAAGATAAACATTTAAATAGTTCCTAAGATGTCGTCTTTCAACAACGGATTGAGGGAGAATAACGTAGATATATAGTCCATCTTATTATTATATTATCAGGCAAGGTTTTTACGGGGTAGGCAGTGAATACCGAACGTGAAATATCTACCTTTCATCAGTCCTGTTTGAAAAACTTGAAATGTCACTTTTGGTGTCATTTTTGGAGAATACAAAAATCAATGTCGCTTAGTGCGTTCGTCCTTATTTGAACTTTTTTAATTTGATATATTGTTACTGATATTAATGATATAGTTTAATTATATTTTTCTTATTTGTGCGTGTTTATATTAGGCATCGGTATATCGATGGTCATGGTTCGTTAAATCTATAGATTTCTTCAACTTTGCACTAACAATATTTGTCACGGTGATAAATTAATGAAAATATTGCCGTAAAGATATTCAAACATCAGATCGTGAGCGAGGCGGAAGTTACGGCAATATTGTTGTAAATTTTATGCGGTTTTTATCTCCTAGATAAATCAAAACAACATTGGACTTTATATTAACGATTAGATTATTTCACTTTAGTAATATAAGTATAGGTACAATTTTTTCAAATAATATGGTAGAGTAGAGTCGCGTTGCCTTTCGTATTTTGGAACAAATGAATTTAATAGGAATCACGAAATTAATGCAATGCTACCATCATATGTTTCAACTAGCTGTGCCCGCGACTTCGTACGCGCGGAATTTAATAAAAAAGTTATTGTTCAGTTATTGCGCAGTGGTGGCATGCGCTTGGACTGCGCGCGGTACTGAACAGTACTTGGACATTCCAACATTACTTTATTTTATAATTCTAAAATGTGTCTGGAATTTTGTACGAGTCAAACCTGAGTGAATATTGCCAAGATGAGGCAGGTTTTAACATGTTAAGAAACAAAACATTAACTTTTATAATAGTTATTATTTTCATCAATCATTCTTTTACTCTTTTTTATTTATAAAAACGCACAGCTAAAATTTTCCGTATCCAACAAGTTTTAAGGGCTTACTGATCAGGTTGAATGATCAGTCAAACCAACGCCATCTGTTATGAAATATTCAAATCTAAATCTCCGTCAAACTTTGTTTAGTATTCATTGTCGCAGTACAATTACTATAGCCTGTAATTTTACAGTTGGCATAAAAATATAATATTTTAAGAGAGCCACGTGTCAACACGTGTGACACACCTGAGAGGAAACACGTGTTACAATAGTGGGATAGTAAAAAAACGGAACGAAACTTTTGCCCCAGAATTTCCCAAAACTAAATACTCTACTATAATATAGAGTACTAATAAGATGATTGAAATAGGTACTGTTTTCGTTTCTACGCTTTTTTCTGTAAAAACCTTTTATCTCTCAGTCGGGAAGGTATTTTAAAGATGGCACGCGGTGGCCAGTCGCCGTCTAGACCGAGTTAATTTGCTAAATACCTGAGCACAATAGACTACGGTCGGCAAAAATAGCACCTTTTTATAGCTACAATACCTCGAGTTCAGTGGGCTCCAATAAATAAAAGATAGAGATATTTCTTACTGAATTCATTCAGAAAATAAGTATAGAGAATTCCGATCATATGATCTACGGTTTCTGGATCAGAAAAACTTTTAAATTAAAATTTTAAAATGAAATGTAATTAAGTGTATATATGTAAATGTTTATTTTGGCTTGTACGCACGCGTTATCATTACCTCTACTTTGGTTTTCAGCAATATTACTTTCTGGTTGGAATCTTATGTCAGGAAAAACTCATGAGGCGTTTAAATAAAGTTGTCAAAGGTAACATTCAATGGTTAAGTAAACAAAAAACGACTTTTAATTTATTCTTTTGTTTCTTATAAATAAACTCATGTTTGATTAACCGTCAGTATGAGACAGTCCACTGCCTGCTCGTAGCGACGTTTAAATCTGTTTTAGAATAATTGTTATGAATGTAGTTTGGCGACTTCCTGACAATATGTGCCCCGTTGATTTGTTGAGTGCACCGCCATAGATTATTTACACGCGCAGAACCGAATTTCCGAAAGTAAAGTTTGTTATTATTATGGTATATAGTACATTTCAATTCGGCTTTAAATTAACTAAATATATAAAGCAACATTGTTATTATCTATATGTATATATTGATATACCTACTACCTACTTATTTTAAATAGAGGAGGCTCCTACTTTATTACGTTAACATAATGTGTGTTGTTAATGCTTTATTTATTGATTATATTCGAAAGAGTAAATTAAATTATTTTATTGAACCACTCCAATTGTTAAAGATTTTTATTGTATCGTCTGCCTACCCCGTAAGGGACCTGGCGTAAAGATATGTATGTATGACATGCCTTACTGAACGACAGATAGCCCCAGAACGAAATATTTCTGTTCTTACGCAGCTGATGTTCTTCTTGTTCAGATATTAATGTATAATGATAAATTTCAGTTTAGTTACATAAGCTGTACTTGTTGTCTTCTGGGTGGAAAGTGTCTCTGCCATGTTATATTGATATGGGCAATAAAGTGTGTATACACGTATTATAATCTGCGGCACTGTGTCGGGCAGTAAATCAGCGAAACAGCTCGTGTCGGGTGTCACACGCATGCTCTATGAATTAGTGCTTCCGCTGACCGGTGAACTGTTTATCACCTTTTCGCTTTATTTATTCCGAGTTTCGTGTCCGAATCTGCCCCGCTTGCATTATGCAAGCGTCCTGAACGATTGCTTCTTAATTCAAATTTTGCCGCGGTTAGCCCATTTGACAGATGCGATGACATTTTAAATGGTGTCAGATATTAATGTTGTGTAGTTTTATAAGATTATCTATAACCTGCCAGTTATATAAACTCACGTTAGTTGGTTAGTTGATGAGGGTTGTCTCGATGTATTTAAATACATCGTATAAAAATACTTATGCTTACTCTACTATAATTATCAACGTACATACGAGTACATGTATCATTATGGTCATATAATTGATAGTGTAGAAGAAGAGTAAAATGTGTGGAAAGTATTATTGTTACATAATATTGGTTGGAATATTTGTAATTCAGTGCGACTCGTTTGATAATTACTTAATAAAACATTAAAGTGATAAGTTTTTACAGCTACTTAATTAATTTTGTAATAGTATCCTAATTACTTTTGTTAATTTTGTATAAAATATTAGTGTGCTACGATTTGCAGTCAATACATCGAATCACAGTGACAGTTTTGAAAATATAATTATTTTGAAACCTACAGCGTTTTCAGTGAATCGTTAAATTTAATGTATCAAAGGCTACTTTCGCAGTATCATAAGTTGACAAGCAAAATAGGAACCGCAAATACAAACAGGTATCTAAGTAATATCAGTCGGTCGACATTTGGCTGTTCTCCAGGCCTAGTCGCAACTTTGTTACAGTAATTTAAACTTTACCGCTCTGGTCATAAGGTTGTCGTTGGCCACTGAACTACTATAGCAAAGGTTTTATACGCAGTTATATAGGTGCTTAGCACATGATTACTGTGAAATTACAATGTTTCCAACATTGGATCTTATTTATGTAACAATAAAGATGTGAATCGGCTGTATGTTACCTTTTAAAAATATTTTACAATTTGATTTTACTGAGGTTTTTTATTTCAGTAGTATTGTTACGTGAAACTGTTATTAATGTATTTATTTTATAGATTGTACTTAGTTATTTGTTATTTCAATATCTCCGCATATTTAGTAAAGTGTTTTTATTTCATTTTTATATACTTAGTTAATGGGAGCGATTGGAAATAATGTTTTTTTTTTACCTACACGCCTGTATTTCCCGAAGGGGCAGGCGGAGGAATTCAGTACACCGCCACCTTTTACCCGATTCTCTTCAACGTCCTATTGTGCAATAGGGGGTGAGGCTATTACTATAGTATAATGGCCATCCGTAAAAATTCGATGGTGCGGCCAGGGTCGAACCCAGAACTTTTCGATCAAAGTCGCCTTTGCAACTACTCGACCAACGAGGCAGTCAATTTTAAGATTAAAAATATAAGGTAACCAGATCGTACGGATAATTTAATCGATTGTTGACATACATTTTCATGTTAATCACTAATTTACTTTCAGTTTGAAACCACATCTGTTATTTGATCGACTCTTAGTTTTATCTTTATCTATCTGAATATTTATAATTCAGACCGTCCAGATGTGAAGAGTTTTCTGTGATTTTATGAATTGAATTAAAAAAAAAAATTGACATACGATCTGTAAAACAGTCTTTAACCGCGCCCAGCGCAGGGATGATGGGCAAAAACTCCCTGATAGGGGGGTAGTACGTACAGTATTGGACTGGCTGATGATGACGATATGTAAAAATTGGAATATTTTAGTTTTATAAAAATAAAACGTACCCGACCTGCGATTAGGATCTAGGATCTCCCGATCGGCAGTCGCGCTTGCAACCACTCGACCAACGAGACAGTCAATTAAACTAAAGGCGTGTAAAAATAAATGATATATTATATTTGATATGTAGCACAACTAAAAGTAGGTTCACGCGGTCAAGGAGCAGACCGGAAGTGGCCGGGGACAGGTGGCGGCGGAAATGGCGAGCGCTTCCGGTTCTCGACCATTACACAGCGAGAGGCTTCGAAGGAAACGGATTGGAAATACGCGGGCGTCGAGTGCGGCTCGAGAGGTGCCTCAGTGAGTATTGTCGCCACGTAAAAACTATAATAGTCCAGATTCAGTATGTCACATATTTTTATAAAAAATAGTTCGATTTGTCGTCGTAACTTTCGATACGAAGTTGATATAACGGATAAATACATGAAGTGGCGCAAAAAAGTTAATAACTATATTCAGAATAAAAAAAAATATCTACATATATGAGAAAATAGCGTTTAGGTTATGTTTTAGCGCTACCTAGTTCTGTAAGTTTGCGATCAAGTATTCATATTTAATTCGCTGTCACTAAACATGTCATGACGACCGAGTTCTTTTGTGATTTCTTTTATAATTTACTAGTTTGGTGGCAGATAAACAATAAAATTATAATTAAGAAAAAACTAAAAAAAATTCCATAACTTTTTTTGCTTAAAATTATTAATATCTAAATATGATGCACCGATTATCTGATGACTTATGTATGTTTATTATAATACAATCATTTATGATAACCTCGATGTGGTGTGACCCTTATATAATTTATGATTCGTCAAATAATAAAGAGAAGAGTACACAAATGGTAATATTTTTCAGCGACAATAAAGTTGTAGCAGTGATTACTTATCTGCAGTCGTTGGATGTCTTGAACGTCTGCAGCGGAAGTGGTCGTCGTTTGGCAGCAGCGAAGACAGGATCCGTGTTTACTCAGGTGTGGTGCTGCCTTTACAATGGATTCTTTTTACAGAAACGCAGTCCGATTGTAATGCTTAGTTTATTTCTGCTTATGTTAACACAAGTTTTCATCGGGAACACATCATCAAGACCGTTGTCGTCATCATCTTTTTCTTTCCTTATTGAGTATTGAATTAGTAAACGCGCACTTATCGAGCAATGCATCTGTCGTTGTTTAGACTGTTCGTTGTTTCTCTTTATATAATGCTATCAATGTACAACAGTTACAAAGCAATGTACGCATTTATAGCTATAGTCGTATGCATGTTTAATTAGTGTTTTCCAATAGGTTCTGTGTGTTTAAATAAGTTGTTCAGGATTTGATTAGAGTATAATGTTTGGTGTTAAAACTCTGACTACAAATGTGATGATATAAGTTTTTGTACCATTATTTTATTTCTTCATCTTGCTATAGTTATATATTCCGTAAAAGATCCCATGTTTCATTCGAAAGTGCCATTTTCATGTCTAAGTATATTTTCATTTCTATTAGCGTCCTCTACTGTTGGTACGCTAAAAGAATTTATTTGTTCAACGTACGAGTCGCGGAGGGCATAAATTGTAGAGAGCAAAAACTTATCTAAATTGCGAACACGTGTAATGTATCCGAGGACAATAAATACACGCACTACACCGTCTAGACTCTATTTTAATCTAGACTACCTGACTCACTCGCCGGCCGCGCCCTTGTGTTGTCTTAGCCACATGGAGTTACGAAAACTTTTAGAGAGCGAAACTTATATTCTATTATTTTGTATGTCCTGTGACTACGACGTTCTATATAGTTTTATATTTAAAAATACAAACAAGTTCTATATAAAAATTAAACTAGTTATTGTCATATATTTATTTTATTTGTTAATTGAGATAAAACCATAATATTAATAATTAATATTGTAGTGCTTATAATAAAAGCGTTTTTAGACATTTTTCTAAAAATGTTTATCTGAAAAAAGATTTCTAAAGCAACAACGCAATTGTGTGCTAATATTTTTTTTGTCCTTCATGTGCAGAGCATTTTGAATTTGATTCTAAGATAATATACCTAAATGTGTGCAAATTCTATCCGGTGCATATCGTGGCTTTGATTCTAAGGTAATGTAACTGTGTGCAAAAAAAATTCCTTGTGCGCATTTCGAATTTGAATTAAATCACAATTATGTGTAAATTTTTTCCATGTAGGTACGTTTTTTGAATTTCATTCTAAAGGAATATAATTGTTGGTATGCAAATATGTTGTGGACAAACGTGCTGTGTGTGAAGGGGTGGGCAGAGGAGTACAGTACAACCGCACTTTTCACCAGTTACGTCTAGCTATTTTTTATTGCGTCCAAACTGCCATATCCATTATGGAAAAGCACGGTATGTAATCGTCGGTCTGGTCTTAAGTGTTCACCTCTGTATCACCTCCTCTGCTCGGTCGCATTCGCAACCTTTTAACTACTTCCGATATAAGGCAGTGCGATTGTTCTGGAAAGCCCACATTTACGAGTATATTGTTCGTTTGAAAACTTTTAAACGAGACTCGTTCAAATCCTGCACCTTTATTAAAAGTTTTATTGTTGCGACAGGTATTTAAGTTACAAAAATACTGTGAGTTGTTTTATAAATATATATTTTTAATTAATAAGAAGATGCTAAATTCGCGTAGTTTTCTGTGAGGCAGTAAACCATAGAGGCGGGAAGCTGCTGGATTCGGAAGGCCCAGGACCGGAAGGAATGGCGCCGATCAGGGGAGGTCTATATCCAGTAGTGAACATCTAGAGGCTGATGATGATGAAACCATAGACGGGCTAATTGGGTCAACTTGTAAACTTTATTGTATATAAATAAGTGTGTATGAAGACTGTGATGCATATAGCACAAGTACGGCAGGTCCTGCAAAGACAGAGATAATAGGTGTTCGGTGTGGTCTGCCTGCCTCTTAAGGGGCCTGGCGTGACGATATATATCAATGAAATATAGTTGTAAACACACTCGTAATAGTTAATTGTTTGTACGTGATTTAAACAGTAATGACATCTTTCCAGAAAATGACATTTCTTTCTGCGGCATAAATATTTCTTTCAAGGTCATAACATTTCCTATAACAACTTAGTTCTTTAAAACAAAGCGTGAGAACCCCTGGACCGTATTACTTAAAACTTTGAACGGGAAGAAAGTTTAGGGAGTTCTCCGATTTTTCGTGAACGTTCCACAAAGCAAA
>DWME01002656.1:0-20217 GCA_018244795.1 Parelbella ahira ahira | reverse complement strand
GCGAGCTGTCAACTTTTGGGGCCATTTCTAAATATAAGAATTGAGCAGTGACACGCCAAGCTGATCGCAACTCGTTTTTAGGTAGTTATTACAACAATTGAGAAACTAGTTAATCTACAAAAATTTAAGCGTTTAATCTTCCTTTATTCGTATATAATAAGCAAGTTATCTTCACATATACCTGTATCGTATCAAGAACTAGTAAAATAAGAATAATACGCTTTTATCACGCACGTTTATTTCTTTGAAATACATTGAACTAATTCCTACAAATAAATAAAGACGCTTACATCTTCATTCCGCCGTCCGCAGCAACATTTTAACCTGATATCACATTAAAGTCATACAATGAAATACGGGTGAAGCGCGGGCGGGCTGCGGTGCGAACTTTGACAGCTCTTAATTATGTTGAAATGTGTTAAGTTGGACGCGATGTTGACTCACACGTCGTATTTGCAAAGGAATAACTTCTATACATGTATTCATATTTTAAAAAATTATATAGAGCAATGTTTTTTGAACTGTTCCACAATAGATTTCACATATGTCTTTTTTACCATATCTTTTTAAATATTAGATTAAAGAAAGATGAAATGATGGCGAAAAAAAAATTTAAACACTATGTATTTTGTGGTATTATAGTACAACGTATTGAAGTTATCTTATTGATATAATAATTGAAATGTACTCATGCTATTTCGTCATCATAATTACGTCAATGATCTTTTTTACCAATTTACTGCTGGAGATTTAAAGCCATAGTCGGCCAGAACGCAGAAAAAGTGGGTGTTGCCAGTCACTCATAGTTTACTGCGATTGAACGCTTTAAAGCTAATTTTTAGTCAAGGAAGGCTGTATGAGGTTTTGAATTCCGATAAATATACATATTTACCTAAGTAATAATAAAACAAATAAAATAAGTTTCATAGTTAAACAATACCACATTACACGAAATTATCGTCACAGATTAAACGTTTCAGTTATGCTCTGCTTCTAAATATATGTAAAGCTGTCATTAGTAGAGCAACATTTATGATAAAACGCGTCAAGTGTAATTGTAGACATTGTGTCTGGTGTGGAAAATTAATTGCGTAGATGGATAGAGATAAGCAACAGCGCAAAGTAACGTGTTTAGAGCGCTGGTGGTCTGCCTCAAAGCGATTTGCTCTACCAGAACCGTATTTACATAAAGACGAGGAACTCTACATAAGTACTCGGATTTTAACTCAAGTAAGATTTTTAGATTTCGAATTTCAAATTCGCTCGACTAATTAAACTTTGGAATTAAAAGCGCATTTTTTTATTAATCTAACTTATGTTCCAGTATTACTGCATACTTAAAGCGAAAAAGAGTAATTTTTATCTGTGGTACATTCCTTATTATACATACAAGTGTCACTATTTCCGAGTCTATACAGATCATATTCCATAATAAAAAGAATCACAATAAATTGATTTTGTTCTATTCATTTATTCAATTATTTATCATACATACATACATATCTTCACGCTGGGTCCCTTATCGAGCAGGCAGAGAGCATTAACAACATCTTTTGTCATAAACTTGAAATACAGAAAAATATATATCCACATACAAATATCTACCTGTACGGTAGGATAACAATGTTCGAATAAAAAACATATATGTCCATAAAGTTATTATAGATTTCAGTGAGTTATTTAACACGCTAAAATAACTCGGTGAGCGCGCGAGGTGTGGTCTGGCCGCGGGGCGCTTGACGGATCAATCGCCTTATTGTTCCCTTCCTGCTGAGCGCTGCTGCCACTATTCTGACCTCGCCATCTAACAGAATTGCTTGCCGTGAAATTAATTTTATACTATTTTAATGAATGTAAAAAATAAATAATATTTTTCCAATAAATTTCTGATTTACAGATCTCTTTTGTACAAATGTAATGTTCATTGCATACATGTATTATTTACTTGTGAGTACATATTTCTAATCTATATGTGGATTTCAGTGGCATGCTATCGGGGAGCCTATGATCAGCAAGCGACGGAAACAGGCTGATGATGATGATGATGATGAAAACATGTCTACATTCCATACTTTATACATATGTATATAATTATGTTTCTAATATAAATTAGAGCTGAATACCTGCACAATATTCAACAAATCTTCTTTCTCTATCACTAGAGAAATCATATGGACAGAGCAGCCTTCAGTTGGTAAGTGGTTCTTTTGGCCCATTTGTAACACCTGGTTGTATGTCACAGGCTATAGCCAATGTTACATCATACATATTATATATTATTATATTTTACATTTAGTCATATGCAAAACATGTTCTTAAATATCGTATTTTGCAAAACATGCTATGTTACACAAGATGGGTGTCAAATAAATATAAACGTTTTAAAATATTCCAAAAAAATACAATTTTTATACCTATTTATATATTCAAGACTAGTATTTAATCTTGTCTTTATCCATAGGCGCAATTATTTAAACAATTCCCACGCCATATTTTATTCCTATTTCTTTCTCCTTGTTACTAATTCGGAAGAATGTTCTAATTATTCTAATAGAGTTCAATCCTTACCAGACTACAACAAGATCAGTTTAGAGACGGATTTGAAAATCGAATAAACAAACGGACAGACAATTCCACATAATTATATTATCAGTATGTCTCGTTCAGTGTTTTTATTTGTAAAAAATAGTTTAATTAAATTGAGCTAATTTTTTATCCTTGAATAGCCACGTATTTTTTCGAGATAGATTGTACTCTACATAGTCTCTCTATTGTACGTAGGTATGTACTTATATATGTACATAAATGATTCTTCGACTTATAAATCTTAATGCATAACTATGTGCCAATACGTTGCTGTAAGAATGATAATAAACATTCAAACACACTTTCGTATGTATAATATTAGTAGATAATATTTATAACCGACCCACACAATCTTTTATTCTGCCATCATTATAACTGTCTGGAACTAAACAAAAATAATATTATGACGTGTAAAATGATTAATTGTCAGTTAGTTTTTTTTATATAAACTAATTTATCAGATGCAATGCAGAAATCCTAAAAATCCACTTTTAATAGCTGCTCAAATCATCCCCGAGGCGAGCGACTGTTGGGCCGACAAAATGTTGCATATTTTTATATTAAGATAAAAGAAAATTCTACCAATAACATGTATACCCGTATGTATGTACTCGTATACATGTATATATGTAAACTTGTACAATACAAGTTACATTTTTTATTCAAAAAAGAATATTTGGTATAAAATGGAATTTGTTACCAAATTATTATTGTTCTTATGCCATCACGTCAGGTCCCTTATGTGGTTGGCAGCGAGCAAAATTAGTATTTAGTAAATTAGCGACAGAAAACCTGTGATAAACATTTTAGTGGCTATGCTTTTAATAGTTAGTAGCCTTGTCCGACCTCGCAAGAGTGGTTGATCTGTAGATAATTACGTGAGAACTAGTTCTTGATGTTTTTGCACAGCCTGACCTAAATTCGTTTTCGTTTGACGCCTTAAGCTAGATACTGACAAAATATCTTATGAATATGTAATGTTCACGGTGGAAATTAATGGGTGTATAGATAAAGCAGATGGTCTAGCGACTTAAAATTCCATGTGTCATTCCAGAAGGTTTTTATTTATAGTTTTGGAACTATGCGCTACATATTGCGTTACATATTTCCTAAGAAGCAATCAACCAGCGTTATGACGTATATTAGGGCGCCTAATGTTCTCATTTTGAGGAAAGAAACGTATCCAAGAAGGGCGAAACTTAATGAAATGAACATCAAAGTAAACGTACATCATCATCATCATTACCCTATCTCAGTTCACTGCTGGACATAGGCCTCCCTCAATGAGCGCCATTGCACCCTGTCCTCGGACATGGATTGATTAAATTATTTGTTATAATGTCTCAAAACGGTATATGTAGGTATACCAGAAAAATCGGCGTTAGATGGTTGAAGTAAGAAATAAATCACAGCGATAAGTCTATGTTCGAAGACCATAAGCATACCCTCGAAGCCTTTGATCGGACACAAAATACGTATTTATTATTTTACTTTATGAAGGATCGCGCCCATTATCACCAGTCGGGACCAAATTAACAACACTATCAAAGTTTTATGGCAGCGCTAATCATCCCGTAAAAACAGGGAACTGACGAACGGAATGTTCACATATGAACACGTTTGCTAACATACTCGTTTTAGTAGGCAAATTCTCGTAAACTAAGCTTTGATTTTTCTATTGCACAAATCACGCTAGCTCAATCAAGTTCCATAACCTTCTAGAACTATTCGAACCCGTTGTTCTGTTCTGGATTTGTCGAAGAATGCGGTCAAGGTTACCTACTATATCTGCACCTACAATAATGATGTACCAAAATGTAACATCATGCCTGTAATCTTCATAGGGATAGGCAGAGGCATGTAATAAACTCCACCGTTTCAACAGTTCCGTTTACGACCCAATATGGAATCGGTTTTGATGCTATTACCATGAGCCGGGCACAAATCTTGTAACTTTCCATTATTACCACGCTTATATTTCTATTGTGTAAGACGGACAGACTAGGCTTAACACAAGTTTTTATATTCATTTTCATCAATGCTTCGTATCGTTCCTCTGATAAATATGAATCTCCTTTCAAAAGGAAAATAAGAAAATCCAATGTCCGACAGACTCCTCAAGTTAAGGTTGATAGACTACACACGTCTTAAAGAAAATTATGGAGGTTCTTAAGATGATGCTTCTTAAGATTTATTAACGATGTTTATCTTTACCGTGACGGTTAGTGAGATATAATCTTTAAAATGCTCATAATTTTGCATAATATGAATTCCGCTAGTTAATTGAACCCAAAACCACCGGTATGACAACCGCAATACTAAACAACAAGGCCGTCTCTGCTTACTATCTTGCAAGTAATATTCTGCACATAATATGTATATATTGCATAATAATAGTATTTATATGGGCGTATAAAAAAGTTTTAAAAACAATTTGAAATATCATCCACGTTTAATCTATCAGCTCTAATTAACTCAATAGACTGGTCTAGACTAAATATCGGGTATTAGTTTGTGTAGTTATGACCTCACCGAATCACTACTACATTATAAGAAAAAAGTTGATGACCATCAAATCCGTGTATTCCGACACCCGTCATAGTAGACTTATTAAATCCATAACGTTTTTTGCCGAACACATTTTTTGTTGGCTATTCTCAATGACTAACCCGCGATATTAAAACGCTATTAGTTTAGATGAACGCACGATATATCATTTGGGTAGTCGATTTTATCGCTCCTAAATGCGGACAAGAATCTTGATGTCTCCATTTTTTTTTCGTGTGGTTTTTGCGAGGCCGAAACAATGTACAGTCTGCCATTAACAGGGTAGACCGCGGTTTTAATTTTTGTCCGCATTAATCAAACTTAGATCTTCGTCTGCTCTTAACCCAAAGGTAATTTGGAGGCACTTTTAAGTGTAATATTTAACGCAAAAATATGATCTGCGATTAATTAATTTCAGGCACAGCAAATAGACCAGCGTACAGGCAACAAATCGAACATTTCATGTTCGATTTGTTGGCGAGATTGGTTTGGGTTGGCGACATCATCGGGATTTTCATGAATAGTACTGACGTACCCACACGTAAGTAGATTTTGACAATTGTTCTAGACCTAGCCTATTTCATAAAAAATATATTCTTTGAATTTACAGTCATTTAGAAAGTAGGTTTAGTTTATTTATTTATTTATTGTTTTCAAAACAGTGTATCATAAATGAAATTTTTCGCAACCCCATCATCGAAGTCGAATGCTAAAACTAGTGTTAAAATATCGTTCGACCGCGATGTTTGATTGTTATTTATGTGTGAGCTTCGATTGTCTCACGGACGGACGAGTTGAGAATAGACCTCCCAACAATGTACACTTATTCCGACTCACAATGACGCTAAATTCTGTAAAATTCAACCTTATTACTATATTCATACGATCTACATGAAATGCCAACATATAATGAATCGTCATAACTCTATTGGTGGTATCGTTATTAATGTATATTCGTGTTGACTGACCGCAAATGAAGTGTTCCTAGCATTTTTTATTCTTATTTAAATTTGTAATCGATTTTCTGAGTTGTACTTTGTATCAAAATGTTTATATTAGACATTATATGTGATTTAACAAAGCCTACGAGATATTGTGAAGACTAATATTCTTTCAGTTTCTAACGAAATAAATTAAAATTTTCAATATGTATTATTAATATATTATTAAAATCATATTGTTAAAGTGACGGTAGTGTTATTGTTTTATTACTGTTATGCGTATCTAAGTTATGGAGGACTTAAGTCATTCGGTAAATCATCAACTTACAGTTGAACGGTTGTTAAGCGTTGAGCAGAAACAATTACGAAGGTACTAGAACATGCGTAAGCTATACATATTATGTATCTAATCAAAAAGAATTTAAGTCGCATCCAATCACTTCAAAAGGAATGTTTTTTTATGATTTTACAATTGAAATAATTATGTATGTATATAACATGCGCTTATCGTTTTTGGGACCGAAATCATATCGGAGAAGACGAAACCGAACTAAATCTCAACCATGCGTGAAATAACGTACCGATTATAAAATGATGACAAAGTACTTTTCATTACCATCAAACGCCATTAACAATACAAACGTCCAGTCATAGATAAATCATTCCGCTGCCGCGGTAGTCGTCGAGTGTCGAATTTGGCGTTCCCTTAACAATTCTATTAGAAACATCACCGCGGCTACCATACGCCGTTGTCCTGGTCATAAAACGTTAGGGGCGGAAGGCTTTTTTCACATCGATCGCTCGCTGGGAGGCGACCACACTGACTCGCATTCAATGGTCAGCCGCGCCTATCCGTAAACATAATAAAACTTAATATTTACGTTCACTCCAAGCAATAAAGATACAATGAGCAAGTACTGTAAAAATGTTATCCACTGCCCGCTTTTCCGATCGCAACCAATTGATATCCAACTCTAACACAGTATACACAAGATTGTGTTCGCTTTGATACTTAGTTGTGCGTTACGTCGTTTCTCGTTGGAGGATTACAGAACTTATTTGTAAAGTTGCGCATTGTCTTAGAGGAGGTATATTTGTGTTTCGTAATAGTTTAGATAGATGATGCTGGATCTTTTTGTTGCTTTTCATTTTTAGCAGTGAGCTGTGACTTGTACATGTTAGTGTTACATGAATAAGTTGCATTTAAAATTTCTCTTTTATGATTTCTGTAAGGAAATTTTATTAATAGGCATATTACTCAAGATAACGTGTAAGACATCATTCCAATCGCTTAATCCATTGAAAATATTTTTTCAAATATTATTTAAGGGACTTCCAAAAGACGTGCGAAGAGCCTTTTAAAGTTGGTAAAGAGGCATTCTGCTATTGCTAATTGAACAGGCCTGCTGGTATTGTAGTAGTTAGTGATCCTGATAATTGATTCCGTTAAGTCGTAGATTCAGTACCAAAACGCGTAAAATAATTTTGTGAAGAACAAGACTAAAGTATTTCTTCTGTTTCTTATTGTACAGTTTGTATCTATATAAGTGTCGATGTATTCTATGTGACAATGAAATAAAATATATGGACATATATTATATATAATGTAATTACCCTTTTCCGGGTTGAACAAGAATACATTCTCAAATTCTCAAGGCCAGGACTTCAGGTGATCGTAAAAAGCGACCAAACCCGGCGCTTACAGACAGCAAGCTGAATCGTCTGGCCGCCTATGGGCAGAAGCACAGGTGTTGTAAGAAGCCGTATTTTGAGATCCCCAACCAGCCTGCTCAGCCCAGATAATGCCGAAAACGAAAACCCCTCGGGGAGGTCTATATTCAGCAGTGGAATAAAATGTAAGGCTGAGGATTATAATGTATAATGTAATTTTTTTTTTAAATGTAGGAATAGGCTCGCGTTGGGCTGCAATCCCACTTGTTGGAAAGCGAGATGCAGCCTAGGATGTAGCACGCTCGCCTAGAAAGTACCTATTCATTCTTCTTTTAAATAATTCCAGGTTGTACGTGTCGGGAAAGATGAACGACGGCAGAGAGCTCCACTCTTTCGCAGTTTGTATCAAAAACGATTTAGAGAATCGCTTTGTTCTGCTTCTGGGAGTGTCTACCAGATTCGGATGGTAGCCTGCGGTACGCCTATATGTCCGGTGGTAAAAGAGGGCAGGTGGAACTAGATTATCCATCAATACAAAGGCCCCAATACAAAACACCTAAGGGCGAATATTATACTAAAGGCAAAATCGTAGTTTTAGTTTTACAATAACTGGAAATACGAACACAAGAAAAGAGTTGCCCTTTTGCAAACAAAAATCATTTCGTGTCAGTAATTTGGACACAATTGTTAATTATGAACGCAGTTTAGTGGTCCATGACAGGAATTGTTACGAGAACGAACGCATCATTCGAAATACGACTCTAATGTAACTGCATTAAATACAAATTTGATTGGTTTAAGCTTGCTGTCAGTTATTAACAGCCAAAGTGTTCGTAATGAAGTTTTTTCATTTTCGCTAGTCGAATTTTTACGGTCGCCATTGTTATAAACACTTCTGTTTTGCTGAATGAAATGCATTCCAGCCAATATAATGAATACCATGCGATATTCGACCTTACTCCATTAGACTTACAGATGACGACCTTCAATGCTCATAAATGCAAGTAATAAGTGTTTTTAATTAGTAACACTCCTGTTTCAGCAAAGAGTGACAGGACCGTTTAAAATTAAAACAAAGTATTTCCAATTTTCAGCCTTATTGCGAATACCTTAGATTCGATTTTTAACTGAAGATGACTGGAGGTAATGCTGGGAAGAAAAAAGTGGAGAATGAAATATTAGGTAATTTGTGCTCAGTAAGAAATCTCTTGGACATTTGTTAGTACTACTGATATTTATAGAGATAATACTACTTGTAAGAAACTTTCTAGAATATTGTTTGAATTGTTGTAGTCCCTTAGCCTCAGTTGTCATAATTTGATTTACACTTGTCGTTACTACATATACATTTTGTCGAACATTATGGCATCTATTTTTTGGAATCACAAGTTATATGCCTAACTGAATTCTAGCTTACTTCTCCTGGAACGCAGTTACTTAAAAAAATCTATTAAAAACGTTAAAAGCTAAAAAAATGTTTATTTACATATACTAAGTATGACGTGATGATGAACTCTTTGGTGTTCAGAACCACATATGTACCACATATTGTACTCAAAAATGCCAGATGTTTTTCGCCCTCAGATCGGGTAAGACCGAGGTACTTGTGAAAATGAATCATAAATCCAAACCACAAACAGTTACAACTTCCCAAATGGATTGTAACTGTCAACGAATCGTCAGATACATCCGTAGAACATCTGCTCATCACTTCCGATCGATCTCTGTGGTACAAGCATAGTCAATTTGCTGTAAAATGTCATATGACAACCACATGTCACATTGACACGCGCCATTTTCGAACACTCAAGCCCACTTCACTAAGATTGATCGTTGCACCACTTGAGTTCAAAAGGTAGTGGTACTTGAGACCCAATCGACTCAAAATTTATTATAGATGTTATATAAATATTTTGATTATCTAACCATTACATCTTTAAATGTATGATGTATGAATACATCTTTATATATTGTATGATGATGCGTTAGCGCAAGCATGAACCCGCGTTGATGTCTTTAATATGAGCTAATTATATACCGTTGATTTTAGGATTCGTAGCGTATGTGCAAAAGTGAGAGATCTTTTCAAATTTTAAATGATATCTAATATTAAATTTACTTATAATGTTTATTGTCGTCTGGTGCAAGTCACCATTGGTAAAATCATAACTTATTGGACTAAAAAGGTATACGTGTTAATTTGTTAGGTATCAAAACGAATAATTTATATGAATACTATTAAAGTTATTTTAGTAAGTAATGAATTCTTAATAAACTTATTAGCTATTCGTTCTCTATGTAATCCCCGTAAGTCGTTAATATTAACAGATTTAACATCACATTACGACGATAATCCAATTTAGATTTCTGGTAAAGCGTGTAATAAGTCAGTTAATTATTGATGTTAATAGGATTATAAATAATGCGATCAAGTGATACATCTTTTATATATACCGATGAACTGTGCTAACGACAACGCGTAATGAGCTATTTATTAATCGTACAATGCATAATCCATTAATTGATAAATATTGAAAGGTAATCCAATTATTAATTACAATTACCAGCAACTATTAACACTTTTTTGAACTCGTTGATATAATACATTCAGTTTATTACTCATTAATTCTACTAACATTATTTAAATTGTATTTTCTGTATATTAAGCTAACCAAATTGTAGTTTTATTGCCTTAAAATTATCATTTTTATGTGACAAATGTAGACAACACATTACCTTAAAATACGTCTGCATTAAAAATGAGCTTATATGAAAATGAATTCTTTTTTTAATTATTTTCTTACATCGTCATGCTGTCTAGTCACCACGTGGTTCCAAGCTCAGCGCGGTTATGCGCGGTCCGGCGCTACGATTGGTCGCCGCTGCCCCTCCCACTTGCGCGTGCGCTGACTCATGCCGCCCGCGTCGCTCGCGTTCCCATACGAAATTATTATTGACGACACTTACGAAATATCTCAGAAATTTTTCAAAATAATTTTTTTGCTTTATATGAAACCAATAAAATGGTGTTGGTTGCTTCAATTTCATTGTAGTTATTAAATATTTTATCTATTTTTATTTCATTTTTAACATCTATTATTTGTCATAATTGAATCGAAAATCGTGTAAGATTTATAATAACTTAAGTTAAAGCTCAGTTCTATTTGAAAATTTATATATAATAAATCTTCGAGGAGTTATTTTAATTACATTCTCACATTAAAATGCCCCCTGACTTCAAATATCTGTCAACGGAAACTTTTAAACCTTTCAAGCACTTCTGTTGAACTGTAGTAATAAGTTTAGGTGCGGTGCTTCTGCATTTGAAGTCTGTTCACAGGACTACTGACTTCTAATTGTATAACTTACTTTTAACTCGGCAATAAAATATTCTTATCGCGCACCTGAAGAAGTACAAAAGGGTTATTTAAAATTAGCAAAGGCTTTATCTTCTGCGAAAGTAATGAAAAATCTTTTAAAATAACCAAAACATAATAAACTGGGCTATTCTTGTTGTAATAACGTATATATACCTAGTTCGTTGTAAATTATCCACGGGTCGTAAAATACCCTTCCTGAATCTAATGATCTATTGTTCGTTGGAAGTTTCGCGATAAGGTCACAAAGTGGTCGATTCGACCATCTTTTGTGTTGGTATGTGACCGCAAAGACTTTTTCATTTTCTATGTTTACCCTTTCATTCTATTTCATTCACCAATCTTTATCTTTTCTAGGTCTTTCCTTATCTTTCACTTCATTATGTGGAACATTGTTCAAAATTGGAACGTATTTCTGTAAACAGAAATATATTGTCCAATTCCAAGAATATTTAATTATCTTATTAGTTAAAAATGAAGTCAAAGAATGCCGTATATTTTACTTTTACTATTAGCTGACAATATTGACGTAAGCCTTTAGAATATCTGCATTGAAAATATTTTACGTTTATTGTGT
Organism: Parelbella ahira ahira; assembly: GCA_018244795.1. NCBI lineage: Eukaryota > Metazoa > Arthropoda > Insecta > Lepidoptera > Hesperiidae > Parelbella > Parelbella ahira. The sequence continues at coordinate 8,518 of DWME01002656.1, read as the reverse complement.
ATGCGTTACTTTGATATGTTTTGTAAAAAAGAACGTAGAATATTAAGTACACATTTTCTTTTTCTAATAAACTATCTTTTTATAACATGTATGGGTGTAGTGCAACGCCCAGTACTATATTATACCTATCTCATGTACCTGTAGTAAATATTGCAGTTCGATTGTGAAATTTTGAAAAAATAATTATTAGACAGGAGTGCCATCACATGAAATATTCATAATAGTCACAGCAAGTGAAGCAGTGAAAACTAAATTTGTGCTACATTATGTAAACAAAAAAGAAAACGATAAAAAAATTAATAAGTCTCTTCAATAATTGCGGATGTTTTTTACGATAACCATATGCTATATAATATGTACATATAATTGTAGAATACTTTTTACATTATACATATTTGCTAAGATACAAACGAATTGTGCGAATTCTTTTGTATACGGCTTTCAATTATCTAAACACTATTAGAAACAACAGCAAACAAGCGACTCCTTGAACGCGGCCGACGTAATCCAGCGTCATTATCTAATAGCCAAATTGCATAACGTCAACCTAATGACCTAAACACGACAAAGCTTATGGACAAAAAAAACAGAAGTGTGAGACCAATCGGGCGGTGAGGCAGGTAAGGCCTCCCACCATAGCGACTCCGCCTCGCTGGCCGAGCCTGCGGCTTGTCAGACGGTACCGTGCTCCGACCGACCGCGCTCATGTGAAGCTACGCGGGTCCGCCCATCGCAGAATGAAGTGTCTGTGCCTGTTTGTGCTGTTTCTGTGTTTGAGGTGTGAAGCCGCTGGCAACAAGCCTCGGAGAGGACGCGGCAGTATGTGGTGGTAAGTCATCAACATTTTATTCAGACACATCAGTTTCTTATGTTGACAACAATTATAACCTTAGCTTTAGTACTAGGTCTGTTTGTTGTTGTTTCTATTAAATAAATCCCTTAAACTTGTCACCGAACTTCCCGTTAAATAAATCACACTCACTCGTGTTTGGTTGGAGTGAATATTAAATTGTGACATGTATGGTATGAGTTATCACTTTGACATCTCATTAAAACTATCGTAACACGTATCTGCCAGTGTTGTATCGCAAAATGCATCGACAAGTTTATAATTTATAACACGCAGCTAGACGTTATCTAGCTTAGATATAATTGAGCTACGTCTATCAAAACACAGCTGGTAAATCCCCTTTGAGAGCTTATGTTTTAATATTAATATTGGTCGGTTTATATTCGCTGTGCTCACTCCTTCCGCGTACAATAAACTGTGTACACATGTGTTACATAGTAAACTTTGATGTTATACTTCCTTTATAAACATGCAGATAATTAGCATATCGTTAAAAATGAGTAAACAGGCGAGTGCGAGATTTGTTATGGCACGCTAAAAGTTAGTGCCGACTTTTAATCGTACTTCGGAGCTTTTTATGATGTTCCAATGTAAGGAACGACTTTTGTTGTGCATATTAATTTCTAACACGGAATTCAACATGCAGGCTAGCTCTTTGAAACTGTTTGAATAACGTGACAATATATAACAGTCAGTGAAGGAAGAATAGCTTGCGATTATTAGCATTAAATATAATTTATAACAAAAGTATTTGTAATTTTGAAATGCTTGAATCACACGATCTGCCTTTAAAACATATAATAAACGAAGTATGGAAACGTGAGACGTTATCCATCGTTATATTTTGCTACAGTCTACAAAACTTTTTCGAATAACTTTCTCGAATTGTCCCGAGACAGACACGTCTCCCGGTTGACGGAGTGTCAGGTTTTATTTGCATACACTATCGCTCGGCTCCTGGTATGTCTGCCTAATCCCTGCGACACAGACTGTGTTATCTATTAGAAATTAAAAATAGAATGTTTTTTTTATAATATATTTAAAAATGGAATATTTTTAAATACATTATATCTACATGCAGCTATTAAAAAAATATTTTCTTCTCTCAGTATTCAGATTAATATTATATAAATTAGCATAAGTGAAACATAATCAGATATAGCATATCACTGATTATTTAGTTTTCAAAACATGAGTTAATAATACACAAATAGTGATAATAGATATCTACTGATTAATTTGCTGCTAAATGTTTTAATAAGTTTCGCCAAAAAACTAAAAGATTTATTTAAATTTTAAGATAATGGTTTTACTCTTTATTAAATTTAACATTATTAAAAAATTGGCGGCAAAATCTTTCTGTGACCGCAACCAGTTAATATTCCGCTAAAGGGCAAGAGTAACTTCCAGCCACTGGAGCTTCCTCTGCCATGCTGCTCTAGTACGAATCGATTTTCTTACTTATACTTAATTCTACTCCGCCGGAAGTTTTAACACTTGAAACGTCCATATAGGGAAATCGAATAGCGATTAGCCGAAACAAATACAACAAAATCTTATAATTTAATGTACTGTTCAAAGCACGGAAGCGATTAAAAAAACACAAACCATCATATTTTATCTAAGCGTATACAAACCGCACCTGACGTTACTTAACTTTACAAATCGTTTTAATTATACCACAACTTTACAGTCACGAGAATTCAAATGAAATTATTAAGTACATTGCCCTCGTAAATTTTCAACTAATTGTTCAACAAATGAAACCAGCCGTTAAACGAACAACGTGATAAGTTGCTCACTTTAAACGGAACCTTTAAAGTTTTGTTTACGAGCGATATAAAATTATTCACAGTTCAACTTTTACAACCGAATGCATTATATTAAATAACGACGTAATTTAATTGTCCTTATAATATAATAATAATTAACTGGTTAAACTTGGGAGTTTACTGCACTTCTCTGCATACCCCTACGGGAAAATACAATCGTGATTTTACGTTATAATAAAAACTACATTACAAATGAACGTAACAAACAAAATGTAACAGACACCGCGAAAAAATGTTCGCGACGGATTGTCGATAACGAACTTATGAATAATCTCGGTAGTATTTTAGTTCGTCCGTTCTGAGACTAATCTTTGTATGAAAAATAAATGAATAATAATATTTAATCTTCGATATTTTAATAATGCAAATCAATGTTTTATTGTTTTTATTGTATAAAGTGTAACATTACGATAAGCGGCAACCGTTGGTGACAATCGATCATCGTAACGAAAACGTCCGCGCGTTCAACATAAATCTTTAATCTCTTAAAATCAAAGCAATGTTACGATTTATTAGCATATCTTAAACATGCCATTCAAATAAATCAAAAAGTTAATTAATCAGTATTATGCAAAGGGCAAAAAAGAGACTACTATACAAAGTATAAGTATCATGATTTAATTATGGCCGCCTCTGTAATATTTGTTAGCGAATAAAACTTATCATTTACTATCAACGGGTGCACGGTAGCGCGTGCTCGTTACGTTAAACAAATACACTTTTACTTGTTTATTAAAAACACCTAGTTATAGCCATTATAATACTGTAATTTGTTTATAATTATGCGATATATAGCACTCGGACGCGCAGTGAAATCGTCGCCGGCGGCTCATTCACCGCCGACGGCAAATGTTCCACGAATCTGTCGCTGTTCATCTACGATTAAATGGGTATCTAACGGGTTTAGTTGTGCATAATAGTGTTCATTTCTATATTAAATATTTTACAGATATTATTAAACGTATTTTTGACTAGTTCAAATGATAATCAGAATTATTCTAATTGTACAAACGGTTAATTGTTTTCGCGGATAAATATGATAAAAGTCTACACCATCTGATTACGTAAGAGTAAATATTGTGTAATTTTCGATACTTGAAATATCGTACGATGAAAGATAAAAATGTTTTTTTTTAATCGGATAGTTTCGTAAAACCCGTAAAAATCCTCTCCTCTTCGAGGCTCCAAAACGAAAAAGTATTTCGAACGAAAATAAAAAATGGCACACCTCAGCTAATTCTTATTCATCACTTGTAGTCCATATTACATTACGGTCGGTATTGCGTGCGGCGTCATGATAGCGTTGATAAACGTGACCACTCTAACAAGACATCTTGTCTTTCAAAGCATGTGGTGAACAGTACGAAAACTTCAACTATATAACAGCGAATGGGGCTCCGGTGAATCTGGATTTTGGACGCTGATATTTTGACGCCTCGTAAGACGCCAACAAATTAAATAATAAGGACTAATTTCGTATTCGGCCTGCGTGCAAAGAATCAAGCCATATGTACGTTTAAGGGCTATACTGATAAACAGAAATTGTGAAATTGATAACGTAATTGAATTAAGCCGCCAACGTAAAGTTTTATTAACACTCAAAAAATCTATCTATCTGTTCTGTTCAATTACGTGTTACAAACTGGGAACATTAGAAAGCCTATTTATATGTACATCAATAAACATTATCTGTTGTAATCTAGTAATAAGAAATAAGACGGAAACTTACTAATGATTGAAAGGTTCGATCATGAAATATTATAGCGATAACGTATAAATGTAATCATTAAAAGACGATAGATATCTCAGTGATAGGATGTATTAAACATGAGTTTATGTTTTTCTGTCACATCGTTGTTAATTGGTGATTCTAACAGTCATTATATATACGATTCAGTAACTTTTCATTCATTAAAATATACTTGTCGACCTTAGCTCAGTTCGTGGTGTAATTTTTTTATATAAATTCGTTTCTATCACAGTTGAAAGGTCTTCAATGATATTATCACTTGGACAGAATGATGAACATTTGTTTAAAGAAAATTAAAAAACATTTTGAAATCGAAAACTGAAACACCTCATAACTCACTGATAATGATAACGAAGCAACATCGAACGTTGTCAGCTTCGGTACTGCAGAAAAAATGCTAAGCACACTGTCACTTCGCCAATTTACACTAGGCCAGTGTGGTACTCGTAATGTGTGCTTTAGACCTTTACAAACTCGTTTCAAGCGGAGGTAAATAAAAACGGCTGCTAACATATATATTTAAAAATTATATACATATACATTTTTATACATTCCACGCAATAATTGAAATACATTATTCATGAAACAATGAATCAATCGTCCATGAATCATTAATTTTTTTTAAATCTTACGAGCTATGGCGAAAGATATGTAGATCTGTGTCTAATCTGACTAAAAATCTTATATACCTTAGTACACCTGCACTCCAAATGTACAATATTGTTTTAACCTATAAATAAAACATAAAACTAATACGTATCAAATGTAAAACTATCTCCGGCGTTCACAACGCAAACATCCATCGTTTGTACTGTACGTCGCAACGGTTTACGCTTTAATGCTAACTCACATAAGACTTGCTCAATAAAGTCTTAGTCTCGTCTCCATCTTTCGGCTATTAGTTATGCGCGGATTCCCGTACACCAATCGATCCGTGTTGGATGTTGGTAAGAATGGTACTTAATCATCCGAATAGCGAGCCGAGTCCCGCCAACGACAATATTTACCATTTTGTCACATTCACACAGTCTTTATCGCTGTTCAAACATAGCGTTTGTTCGTGAAAGCTATTTACGATTTTTTCCCCGAGGATCTCGTGTCTCGTATTTGGTTTCCTACCAAAGTGACAAGTGTAAAGGACTTTACATACGGACAGACCGACGGTGCGAGTGGTGCTATTGTTTTAATGTTACTTGCATTTCATTATTAATACTAAATGTAGGGGTATGATAGTTGAGAAATTGTTCCACATATTCATAATTATTATATTATGGATAATTTCATAAAATATTATTTTTGGAATTTATGCAATAATAGAACACAGTAGCTATGTAATTTTTATTATTCCATCCAACTACATATATAATTTACTACACATATATAATATGTATATTAGTGGTATGTTATAAAGTATAGTTACAGCGTAAAAAATCTAGTTCTAGTTCTAATTATAGTTCTAATTCGTAGAAAATTCTATAGTATTTCTTATTGTGCTAACGTCATAATCATATTATTTCTAAACATTAACATTAAAGGTATTGTATCTATCAATCATACTACTTGTACGTGGTTTTCTTATAAAGGGCTTCTTTAACTTACTTCAGTATTTTCAAGTAGGTAAATTAAAAACATATCATCGTTTAAAAGCGGCACGAAGCCAGAAACGTCGCGGCGTCTCCGTGAATTGTCGAAGGAAATGAGAATTTACGTGGAACACGTTTATATTTACGTAACACTTGACTACAAAGAAAGGCAAATAGAGAAGTAATACGATTTCCAACGTGCCGAGAGTGCATTGAGTTTTTGTACGCCTTCTTAATATTGTGATAGTTAGAAATGAATGGCACGGTGTCCATCGATCGGTTAGTTTCATGGACGTTTCGTGTGGCTGATATGTAGCGAGCAATGTATAGTAAAGCAAACGATAGTTAATGCTGAGTTATTTTTTGTGTTGTACCTATTGGGACGGTGACGAAGTTCTGAGGCAGAGTCAACAGGCCGGGATCTCGATCGCCGCTAGTGTTTGCCCGCTCAGTCCTCAAGGATTAATGCGCCGAGCAAATATTTATCTAAACGTCTGCGGATTGACAGTTCGGTCGTCAATTGTTTGTTGTCTTTGCCTTCTCAAATGAGCATTTCATTTCGAGTTGCACCCATTGCCTTAAGTGGCGTTCGGACGGTGTTTATATTACTTTTTTTACCAAGTGCCCTGTTTGCTTCGCTGGTATTGGTATTATGTAGCCTTTCGCACTAACAAAATTCAATCTTAACGAATGAGATACAGAATTCCTCTAAGCAGTTTTACTGAATGTGAACTACATACTTAAATTAATAACTTAGAACCTAATTGAATAATATACCTACCGGTATGCTCTTTCAATGTGTACACTGTTCTTCTTCTTCTTAGCGTGTCGATACACTGTACACTGTTGCACTCATTCAATGTGTACACTTTGAATCGGAATTTGTACTTATTATGTTCTTTTTATTTAGGAAAGCGAGTAGGAAATGAGCAAATAGCAATCACGAATGGCCGCTGCCGCCCGTCATCAAGAACCTCGAATAGGATTTTAGGAATAAAATTATAGGAATAGCAGTCTCCGCTCGTCTAGTTATTAGACATCCTATGATATATCCCGAAACCACCTTATACCTACATGTACATTATATGGTGGGATAAACCAGGAATAAATTTTACAATAGGAACAAACTTAACTTTAAATGCCAATTTCCTATGACTCAGGGTTTAGTCACTAAAATTGTTCAAGACGGCATTATTTAATTAAAACCCACGCACAAGCAGTTCAGACGCTAGGAATGAAATCACGTTTTAGTAGATAACTGTTACTGCTTACATTAGTTTCCTCCGAAGTCGATGGAGACCAAACACATTTTTATACCCCCAATAAGTTGTTTATATATAATATGCATGTATGAATATGTAGGTATATATTTTACATACATGAATGTTAGTTATTAATAATATGTAATTAATCAATGTTTTATATTACAGGGGCATAGCCAAAGCCGGAGAACCGAACAATCTATCCCCCTTGTCACCTGGAGTGTTATACATGGACCCAGCAGTACACGCCACTCTCAGGCGAAAGCAGAGAAGGCTGGCTCGCGAGAACCCTGGAGTGCTCGCAGCCGTCGCTAAAGGAGCCAGCATGGCTGTAGCAGAGTGCCAGCATCAATTCAAGTCCAGAAGATGGAACTGCTCCACAAGAAATTTCCTCAGAGGAAAAAACTTGTTCGGCAAGATTGTCGATAGAGGTCAGTTGATAACATAATTTATTTGAAAAGCAAAAGTTGTTTACTAAAAATAAGCTAAATAGAGGCAGCATTCTATGATGTAAAATGAAAGTTATTCTAAAGTTTTAATTAATAAAAAAACAAAACCTAATCGCAAAAGGAAGAATAAATTAAAAGCCTTATAATCTACGAGATTGGTTTTACATTACAAATTTGGATTTTATTAAAAAATGTTGTTCTTATAAAATACAAATTTGTCATAACTCTGACCTTTAGTCATCACTAAGCTGCTATATAAAACCAATATTTAAATTTATTATAATAAATTGCATACCTGTTAAATTAATTACGAATAAATTCTGATAAAGACTGACAACTTAATGCCCAAACCGCGATTATCCTCTCGCAAATAAAAAAAAAACAAAAGTTTTTAAATAGCGAATACGAGAACACGCGACATTTGTTTGTTCACAATTTCGAAACAAAGCGAACAAAACGTTAAAAAGACGTTAAGAAGATAAGCGTTAAACCTTTCGAATACCAAGGAAGCAGATTACAAAACATCGAGTCGTTTAATATTCGAGTAATCTTTTAAAAAACGCGATCGAAAATTTCGCTGGATCTAAAAATCTTATTTAAAAAACGTTTGGACACAAATAAAAGGGAAAACTTTTTTTGTACACAAGACTCTAATCCCAGTTATAAAGAGTGGCTACAAATTAAGCGATATCTTTAGTTGGCAACCCTTTTAAAAGATGTTATCTGTATTCATCGGGAGGGTAGCGCGTCGGGGGCAAATATAAAGGGCTCATCAAGCTAAAACATCCCGGA
>DWME01002655.1:0-20218 GCA_018244795.1 Parelbella ahira ahira | reverse complement strand
TTCATATTTTATATTTAAAATATTTACTTAAAAAAAAAAGTTCGCTTAACTGGCCGATAGAGGGGTCACTTACCTTACGACTTATTGCATTTTGAAGCAAGCGACAAACCTATAAATGTTACCAATTTTTGGGTTCAATTCCGTAATCATTAATAACATTCTTAATAAGTAGATGTAGCTTTGTGTTAAGAGAAATGTTATCGAGCTGCTGTATATAACTTTCATGTCTGATAAATCCAAAAAAAAAACATTTATTTTCGTAGCGCTTAAGCACACATTATTATTTATTTAACAACATTATTAAATTCGGACATTATTTATTTACGTTGCAGTTAAAAACCTAATAAAAATAAAACCTATTATTGAACACGCATCGTAGTTCACACGCTTCCACCATTTTCGGTTTGGGAAAGTTATTAAATTGGACAAACAATATAATACTAAAATAAATTTTACAAGGAGGGTGCTACTCAGCCCCAATCGTTAATAGCACTCAATACACGTCACAATCATTTGAATGCTCATCCTAACAAACGTAGAACTTTTGACAATTCATAAACAGATTAATTCTCCCCCTGCCAAAAGCCTCCACTTAAATACATCAATGCGAGAAAAAACGCGTCATTCAGCGCTTTTTTCGGCCGTTCGCGCAATTATGCAATTTGCATACCTATGGCTCCCTGACTCTCTTTATGCACCACTTTGCTCAACGTATTTTTATGTCTTTTCGTACGTAATTCGTTAAATAACCTTTTATACTTTAAGACCGACGTTGAATTCAAAGGGTTATTTGATAGTTGACGGTTTTTTTATATAAATGACAAGTTTCTAACATACATACAGTACAGGACTAATTATTCTTAAATTTTCCGATAATGTCACCTAATTTCAATCACAGTGTTTTATATACATACATACATTTGTTAGAAATGTTTGATGATAACTGCTCAACGTGGCTCATATGTACATATTTGTTACCACCACGTAGCTCGTTCAACCCTAAAATAGCAGATGCAGAACTGTTTGCTCGTTGTAGCAGGTTTGATTGTGGTGCCTCCAGTGCCAAATGACTACCTATTACATTACTAATGTACCTTGATAATGGAACGAATTATTTTAAATCCTCGTTCAGAGTAATTCATTAAAATCTAAAGTAATTAATTCCATTCAATACATCAGTATTCCGTTATATTTATAGTACCACTCATGTTTATCTATGTATGTATATATGTATATGAAAATAAAATTAGGTCAGTTATTTGATAGTCAAAAAAAATAATATTCCAGCGCATGCCCTGCGATCCCGCTTACAACAAATGATGTTAATCCTAAAACGCACAGATTTATATAAATAATTGCGTGCCAGGATTTGAAACCAAGAGCCACGGATTGGGGGGTTAAATTCTAAACGACTAGTAAGGTAATAATATTTTATACAACCTCAAAAACTTATACATACATATGTATATGCAACAAAATAGTACTTTGTATAAAATTTTGCTTTGATAATCATGTTAATGACGTGTCCGTCGAAACCGTATTTTATTTTTCGAAAACCGATCGCCAGTCAATTAATTACTGATACAATCAGCCAATCACACTCGTGATAACCGGGCCATTATGACCCCGTGCTCTGTGATCAAACGAACCGTTGAGTTATTCAGCCGGTTAAAATGCGTGCGACCAACAAACGTAACACGTACAACTGATACACGGTGCACTTATGACGAAACTGGAAAAAAAACAACCATTTATGAAACAACCCGGCCCCGTCCGAGTCCGGCTCGCTCAGAGAGAGTTCCGTATAAAAATAAATATCAAGGAATATGTTCCTCATTGGTAAACAATTTTTGATCTCATAGTCCTGATCCGTAACTCAAGCAACATTAGGTACGATGCGGATTGTACAGGAGAGTTCCAGTAATTATTTCTATTTATGATTTTGCGGTATAGCAACGATTACCGTTGTTATCGAAGTTCGCTCGATATCACTAGAGGTCAGGAGGGTGGCGTAAAAACATCGGAGCACAGAAGGTTTAGTTGCTAAACAATTTAAATAAGAATAGTGATGTAAACGTTAACCCGTCTCTAATTGTCCCGAGAATCACTCGTTCAAACAAGACATAAATCAATTCATAAAACGAGAGAAAATAAAAAGCAATAACCAACTTGTAAAAATGTGCAACTCCCACGATTCTCACTGCACTCCGCTTTAATCCAGAAACAAAATAACGAACAAACAGACAAGTGAGATTTATAAGGGCTCATGGTTTATTACCTTTTCTCGTGCGGTGTCCTAACAGCGCTGTGCATGCATGCGACGCGTCGGAATAACGGCGTTTATTGGATTTTAGCGGAAATTTCGCCAGGACAGCGCAAAACGAACACGCCGTTGTTTGCGAATGACTCGCATATCGAGTTTTGATTATGATTTGCACCGATGTCAATTGCCGCCCGGGTCTCCATGCTTTCGCATTGCGGACGAGCGAGCGTTAAATTAAACTGTAGATTTAACTAATGCCAAGGAAAGCACACAGGAAATCTTTATACAATAACACCATTGTAGGAATATGTCTTTACACACTTAAGTACTAACTCCGTCTTTTTATATATGCTACTAAGGAAAAATTGTTTTTGGTTTGTCCCTAATAACATTTTTATATATTCGAGACATTGACATAAACGATCTACATCCAATGCCCGGATACCACGGTGATACGGAGGCGACTAAATCCTATGCTAGCAGATCATAGTATGGTGCGATCTGCCTAGGCCCTGCTAAATGCTTTGGCCGCAGGGCAGCAGTATAAGCGGTACGAGGACTGCTTTGCGATCCCCATCCCGCATACCCATAATAGGGATAAGCAACAAAAATCCCAAGAGGATGCCAGTATCCAGCAATGGACTTACGACTAGCTGACGATGATGTTAATGATTATGAATAGTCTATTCAGAATAGGATCTTAGATATTTCCTTCACATATATCCACAGTATTAATCATTACGCTTGATATTGTTGATAAAACCTGTACCTAAAGGGGTTACGGGAAACAGAAATAGAACTGAAAAGCGGAAGCAAACAAGCCGAAATTGTATGCGATGCGACTCTTCAATTGTTCTTATTGTCCACAATATCGCAACTAGATTCCAATTTGAAGTGCCAATTTAGTCGCTAAGTTGTTCGAGATTTTAGTAAAAGATATCACAATTTTAGTCCCTAGAAAAATATATTTTTCTTGAAAAAGAAAATAAAATCTATCCAACAAACCCATTATGTCTTTAGCTTTATTTCGATTTAAAATGTACATGAGCAACACGATGTTTAAACTCGTAAATTTAAAGATAAAACGGAATAATAATTCTGTACCGTGAAGAAGATAGAGAGAATTTGATTTAAATATGACACAGAAACAGATATTTATGGCGATAAAAACTGAATGCCTAATATTCCGTAATATATGAGAGGCAATAATATAAAAGATAACAGCCAAGGCAAAAGAATAAGGTCAACTTGTCGTGCCTTTTGTAGAGAGCAACTCTCGAAACTTGCCGATACCGTCTAGTTCTACAATTGAATTTTCATCCAGTTCCGCTTTCCTTAGAGTGGTAATAAACCTATTTTGCAACAAACTACCTTCAGCTTCGTGTTTGAAGTAGGGACAGAGATCTCTGGTGTTGCATCTATCAGCGACTAAGTGAGTTGTAACAAAATTAAAGTCGTTCGAGGAGCTCCGTCGAATCACAGCGTCTCAGATCTCGCTGCTAATTGTTGAAAAGGGGCACGTAATAAAACTGCTAGTCTTTGAGGCAAAGAAGCCGCCCCGGGCGACTCGGGTGGAGCGCATTTTAATAAATTAAAACTGCGCAAAATTCCCATTCCAATATCATTCTATTTTCTATTTTACTCTCGTCTCCAGGGTACTCGCTCGCTCTCCTTACATTGATTCCATTACATTTTATGAAGAGAGGTTATCAATTTACCTAATATATTGCCCGTTCATACTTAAAAACATTCCTCGTATTTTTAAGATCAGAAAAATATCGTTGCGTCTCTCAAAATCTTATCTAGAACTACTCCTACACGCTACGATTTTCAATATTTGCTGAGATAATATTTATTGTTCATTCTTGATATTGTTAAGGATTTCAATTTTCTCTTGCACTGTGTAGTTATATTATTACACTTTAGTTCCTCAGATATGCAAAGAATATTTTTACGATATTTGAAACTGAAATTCATTTTCTCAAGGTTGTTGTTATGGTTTTTCAGGTGTTGCTGATATCGCTCCAGCTCCTTGCGTGGCGAAGCGGTGCATCAGCTCTCGCGAACTGCCCCGGCGGTTGCAGCTGCAACGACGACACCCTTGTAGTCGTTTGCGAGGAGAGTCGCCTCGACGTCCTGCCCATAGCCCTTAACCCTTCCATACAACGACTCATCATACGCAACAACAAGATCAAGACTATCGATAGCTCAATGCAATTTTATGCAGAACTGCAACACCTGGATTTATCTCAAAATCACCTCGTCAACATACCAACAAGGAGTTTTGCCTACCAAAAGAAGCTACAAGAATTACACTTAAATCATAACAAGATATCGTCAGTGGAAAACACCACTTTTGTTGGCCTGAATTCGTTAACTGTACTGAATCTAAAACGAAATTTCTTAGAAGAACTGACGAACGGTGTGTTTGCTAACTTGCCGAGGTTAGAGGAACTAAACTTGGGACAAAATAGAATATCTAGAATAGAATCACGAGCTTTTGCCGGATTGTCTGCCTTGAGAATTTTATATCTTGATGACAATCAACTAAGCTCTGTACCAACCCCTTCTTTCAGCCTTTTAGGTAGCTTAGCTGAATTACATGTTGGATTAAACGCATTCTCGTTCTTACCTGACGACACATTTGCAGGTCTTAATAGACTTGCTGTGTTAGACTTAAATGGAGCTGGTCTCTTCAATATAAGTGAGAACGCGTTCCGAGGTCTCCCAGGGTTGAGAAGTCTCAATCTCTTTGGTAACAGACTGAGTGTAGTGCCTACCCAGCAGCTATCGGGCCTTACGAGATTGGAAGAACTATACGTAGGTCAAAATGATTTTTTAGTGCTTGAAAGCCACTCCTTTAAAGGGTTAAAAAACTTAAAATTCATAGATATCACGGGAGCACCTCAGTTAGAAAGAGTTGAAAAGGGTGCCTTTGAAGATAATATGAATTTAGAAACCGTGATTTTGACGAACAACAAAAAGTTAACCATCATAGAAGAATCTTCGCTTTTGGGTTTACCGAAACTGAGGCATGTTTCTTTAAGAGACAATGCAATTACAACTTTCAGTGAAGCCATCTTTGTTGGTAAGGAGTTAAAACAGTTAGATTTGACAGATAATCCTATTTTCTGTGATTGTCAACTCTTGTGGCTCCAACAGCTACTTAACGATAAGAGCAACTTTACACAAGTCCAATGTGCTAATCCCGAGCACTTAAAGGATAAATATTTGAAAAACTTGAATGCTGACGACTTGGGCTGCGTTCTGCATGACACGCGGCAGCAGACCATTATCTGCATCATTGTTGCCGCTTGCGTGGCCGCAATTGCAACCATTTCTCTTATTGCATATAAATACCGTAAGAGTATGCATGAAAAATTGAAGGATTACAAATGGAACAAGGGCCGCAAGAACCTTGAATATCATAAGCCCATTTCCACTGAGGAGGATTGCATAGTGCGTGGCATCCACCCCTCGCAGTACCCTGCACCCCCACCGCACACCGCCGGCCTCAGGCCAATTCCTGTCACGGAACTGTAGCTAGAGCTTTACGCCTCCCCGAGCGTTTTCTTCATGTCAGGCGGCCAAGGCTCCACGCGCCGGCCGCAACGCTCGGGAGCAGGCGGCGGCACGATGCCCGCCAATGGATTCACGTACATCGGTGGCGACGGACGATCGCATCAGCATCAGCCGCATACCTTAAATAATGGCGCACCTGCCCATCACCACCTTAACAACGGTTCCCTACGCTCCTTACAGGACAAGAAAAACAACCGCAATGGAGTTGTTTGTCATCCTGAAAACTTTCAACGAAACCTCGACACCCGTTACTCTAGAAAGCAGGAAAACGGTTACATGCGCAATTCAGAGACAGTGATCGGATTCCCTCGCGATAGGGATTACCACCGAGACGCGCCGGACTACAGTGAGCCGGAGTACTCTATCATCCCCGAGGCCGGCTACGGGCGGTCGCCGGATGACTACTCGCGATCCTGTAACCACTCCAACACTTTCAATTGTTAAGGTCGAGCTATAAACTCTTTCAATCGTTTGTGATCTTGTAATGCTAGCAATAAATCTTCATTCTCTTGTTTTTCTATGGACGGACTCTAATGTGATGGAACGTAGTGCTCTAGAGCGGTTAGTGACTAGTTTATCGGGCCCGGTGTACGTTCGACCAGTGAGGACTATCATGTTTCGATTCGGTTTTAAAGAGTACGTTATTTGTAAATTATAAATTAAGTAGTAATGGATCTATTTTTCAATGAAATATAGTGGGCGCGGGACGTTTGAAAGTGAGACTTTCGTCGAAACGAGGCGGGCGAATCATCTTGCTGCGACTTTCTATCGTGGAACGTATTTCGATTTGGTACGCGTTGCACCGATGGATGTACATTACCGTCCAAGGAACGACATGTCGATCGATCGAAGCGCGACTATGATTCGAGCCGACCACTAATCGTACAATGTACAGACTAGTCGACTTAAGATTAGTTCAGGGCGATCGCACAGTGCGTTGATCCCTGGCTATGATACTACATCGTACATAACGTGTAATTGTAATTTTCTTTGCCAATACGGCAGAGCGTATTTGATTTTGTACAAAAACCATTCCATGTCTTTTAATGTCTATTGTTTTTATTTATAAACAATTAAAGTAAGTGTGCGTTAAATAAGACACCAATATAAAAGGAAAATATTAGGAATTAACGTGTGTAAATATATTTATAATATATTGAGATATTTATAAATTTAATACGATCTTGTTCTTCTAAAATTATCTTAAAATTATTTCCTGATGTTGTATTGTTTGCTATATCGACTGGTATCCTCTACGACACTGTGTCACTGCGTATTGTTATAACTTATAATGTACACTGTTGTATCGTGTAGGTATGAAGCACACATTTCGAATATCGTCACTTTAAAGCTCAATCAAACTGTATAATATTTTTTTAACGTTAACTTGTAAAAGTAATCTTGTATAACGCGATCACTTGCCATGAAAAAACTGTACATTTAAACATAAGGTAACTTAAAATTTCATCTTAATACTTACTTCTTATGTATGTATATACCTGTTATGAAAAAAACATTGGCCGTACTCCAACAGGACTTATGATATGGTCGAGTCCGATTCTTGTTGAGATTTACTGATACTGAAAATTTCCCCAACTTCTCATCATCAACTGGGTTGACTGGAAGAAAATGCCACTTGTCATTAAGTCCGCCCTTTGTTACCACCAACACAGGATAAATAAGTAAATTGAAAAAAATTGAAAGCTTAAAGCATAACGAGAAATCAAAGAATAAATGGCTCATATAAATCATGGTGCTCATTGCAAACGACATTTTCTCTGACAGCTTCAACATCCATATCAACAGAATCGATTCTGCATCAATAGTACTGTGAATTAATAATAATAACATAGGAATTCTTGCCAATTATAAAAATTTTGTTTGCCTTCAAATTCACCATAATTATGTAATAAATAAAATCGATTTTCAAAGATTTTTGACCTAAGAGTGTTTAACGGATTGATATAGGACCACCCCACATGCCAGTAATCGACCCCTCTACTGTCTATGCTAATAGTCACTTTAGTTATTGAATTATGCTTACTTTTGTCTGTAAATGTATTTTTTATTAAACAAAATTATGTCAACATAGTAGTAATAATAAATATGGAATATTGAATGCTAATAAACTGTTCATTGAACTTGATTCACACAAATTATCCATTATAACAACAATATGGGTGGGAAAATCATATGCGAGTATCATAGAGGGTAAGGTACCATAGAGATTTTATAAATACAGTAGGGAAGGCATACGGCTGCCTATAAGCGGCAACGTCCGACGGTTAGAAAGAAAGAAACGACCGCAATACTCTATCTCTCTCTATCTCACTAGTGACCCATGCACAGCAAAAGAACAACCTGTTCAAACAATGAACACGCTGGCGCTACCTGTGCCTGCGCGAGTAGAAAGAGACAGATATTTAGCCTTATTTGCTTTCTCTATTTTCGATAGATACATTTTAGGCTGGCACCGTACTCTATGTATAATAATTCTATGAAAGGTGTCTCTACATATGCTCTCCATGGTGCATGTGTTTTTTTATTACATGTGTGAAGCAATTTCTGCCAATAATAAAATTATGTACATTGCGTGCTTCCGGAAATATGTTGAGAATCAAGGTCATTGCATACGTGCTGTTTAATAGAAAAGTAGTTACTACATATTATTATGTACGAGTCAGTAAATCTGTATAATTACCTCGTACTATTTTTGTGATACTCTGGACGTATAAGCAATAATGTGTCTTATATATAGCTATTATTATAGTAAAATAGCAATCATAAAATATTTAAATAAATAATTGAAATAGGCAATGAATATGAATATCAGTGTTAATATCTTAAAATAATCTTTCTAGCTTCCAAATTGAGAGCTGACTTATAATTAATAGTTTCTAGTATTCGACATATTTCACGTATACATTTAGCACTACATAACTTAGATAGATTTATGAAATATTTTAACCACCCAGTAGCCAGATCCAGTGACCTCCATCCAGTGCGGGGCAGGGTTGAATGTTTGTCTTGATGTTGTCAAGTATGCTATAGCAGAAATAACAACTTTACTGCCTTCAGTCTCGTTGGAAAACTGCCAATGTTACCCTAAACACCCTATAATTTAGCAATGTGTTTATATTCTCTGTAACTTAAGTTGTTGTATATACGGAGAAATTAAAGACTAAAGCAATTGAAGGCATACGTTAGTGCCTAGTGAATGCCTAAACAAGTATACAAAATGATAAATACATATGAAAAATTGTGATTAGTGTACTCACTACGTTATAATAGGTCATTGATCATTTCTATACTTTATTGTAGTTATTACCTACATACAAACTCGATAAATATAACATACCTCAAATTTACAGTTTTGTTTTATTTCTGATTCCTCTCACTAACCTTGTGTAACAAATAATCGCCAACTTATAATTACAAACTTTTTTAAATTGTCAGAATTTTTTGAAACTAATGAAATTTTTAACTACGCTAATGGAACTACATCGTTAATTAAATGCATTTCCTGATCTATTCATCTATTTTCATGGAATTTACAAAGATTTATTTGCATTTAAATTTACCAGAAAAAACAAAAGTTCTAGTTTAAACTGAACATATTCAGTCTTTTTTAATCGTATTTTATATACTCTTTCACAGCTGGTTCGTTTTCAACAGTAGAACGATAAAAGTGTCATCGATACAATCGTTAAATAAATAATGTCTATACTTACGCTATAGCTATCTTTCTCATTAAAACAGTTGTCATACTGTTAAACAGGATAGACTGTTAGGTTGAAACCTAATTTCTTATCTAGTTAATATGACTAGTAAAATGCAATTAATACCGAGTTGGTAATTATGAAATACACAGTAATAACCCAATATTTTATTATTGTAATATGTACTACTTAAAAATTATTGTAACAAAGTTCTTTCCATTTTGGCACAGACTTCTTCGTCGATTTCTCAACGCAGGAATTTAAACAGTGTCCACCTAGGCAACTTGTCACGTTTTTGAGTTTATAGAAAGCTGGTCGTTACTAAAGTTATACATATTTATTAAGATTGATCGGATAATTAGAATCTCTTTCAGTGGCTTACCACTTACTAACTGCATTCTTCTGTTACATACCTGAATTGTTAACAAATTAGATCTACTGTGTGCCGAATACGTTAATTTATTGAACAATTTCCATTAAAAACAATGGCAACATATTATTTTATAACTGTAGAGCGGCGTTACCGCAACTGTCGATAGATGGCGCAAAACACAGGAATTCGATGAAAAGCGCCGAAAGGTGGCGGTACTATTTTTTAAATGCACGTACGCATATGTTTGACATTAATCGATATTTTGAAACATTGCTACTGCATTAAAGAAAAATTCACTGTAAAATCATTATTTTTAGAACGATGACTGAAATACTCACTGCAAATGTCCCAAATTCTAAATAATAGATCGAAAAAACTGCGTTGAAAACAAGAATTATTTTAATACCGGTTTATACCATTAAGAAACAATAATGTTGAAAAATTTTCATCACTTGTTTATATAAGTCCAATTATTCCTTTAACCGATTTTATGGACAGGTCCTTTTAATACCCCTAAAAACAAACGCGTTGAAAAAACACCACTTTTATAACAACAAATTGCTTCGTTAGAAATATCGACGTGATAGCGGGAAATCGTAGAAAAACCCAGCAAGGGCAACCACTACAGATTTTTTATATGCAATGGTCACTGCATTTCTTATGAATGGAAAACGCCAGGATGAATACTTGCAGCTAAACTATACACAAATGCTACCTTAGATGCACAGTTTAAAGTTAATTAGTACACTTAAAAATAATTTAATAAATTTAATGATAATTTAGTCCACTAACTATAATGTAGATACTGGAACAGTACTCATACTATCGGACTGTCTTTTTGGACACTGATGGAACCATTTTCTACAGCCATTTCTAACTTTAGCATACAGCACATTCATACAGTTTATTGGCAGTAGATAATCACCGTGGACAAATAGTTAATATTTCATTAGTAAGAGTGAATCAAACTTAAATATTAATAGAAATACACAAAAAAGTGACAATTATATTTGCTTGTAAGGAAACAATAAAAGCATATTATAGCATGTTCGTTAATTAATTTATTTATAGTATGTAACTTTCATTGATATAAAATTGTTCAGCCTTGTGATGGGAAGAAGCCAGTCTCGGTAGATACAGACATGATTTAAATAAATAGAAAACATGACTTAGGCAGGTTGAAGAAATTGGAATATTATGAATATCACTTTACAATTTATGCTTAGAACTTCTCTTCAAGTAGACCATGTTTGAAGAACATCATGACAGGAGTAGAAACACCATTGATATCTCTGTATTCCATCATTGCTACCATGCCATCACAGTCCATGGATTCACCAGTGAAGAACTGAAGTTCCTTAAACCTTCCGAGGATATCTTTCATTACTTTATTCATATTGGTTTTGAAAACATCCACCTGATCTGGTGCAGACTCTTCCAATTTTGCAACTAATCTGAAACAACAAAAATTGCTAATGTTATATCATTATCTTAAGAAACAGGCAGTATAAAAATGCCATTTATAATTATCCTTTGACCATAATCACAAACATGACAGCTCAATATTCGATGGAAACTGCTTCCACAGTGTAATATAGAAAGGTTTCAGATAATTGTCAAATTCATATTTAGATAGACAAAAATGTATCAGTCACACATAAATTGATGTTAGCTCTATTTCATGAACAGACATTATAACAATGAATGTTTTTTCACTAAAGTTGTTTGATTTTGCATCAAACGCTCCACAGGATGATACTGAAAATCAACCTGTGGTATTAGATGATGCAGTTGAGTCATACAATTAGTCATTCCATTTCCACAGCTAAGCAAGTTTTAAACAGACTATGTGCAATTAATTTACATTACAATGTGCCCAAGTTGTTTTAGCAGCAAAGCATATACCAGATTTTTAAAATGGAAAAACACACAGCTTTCGTCTTATTAAACTTTTTTTAAATCCCTAATAAACTTATATAGGCATAATTCCAAATTACCTTTAAATGATGCAGTGCTTGATGATCATTTATGATATGACATTGAAACTTACAATTGAAATGTCAACATTGGTGTTACATAATCATATTACAATTATAAATCTTATAGATAAAGAGACAGTGACAAGACCCAAATATGGGTAAAAGTTACAATAGTACACATATTATGTAACAAATGCAAGATAATCTCAGTCAAAGTTCACAAATGGGAGTAACAGACACATTGATTAGGTAAATATAGTGTAAGTAAGGTAAAACACATTAAACAAATACACCTAGGTATTGAGTACGGTAATATGAATGACAAGACTTAACATGCCATTAGAATTATACACTAATATATTTGTATGCATAATGTATGTGTGTATCTATGTATTAATAATATGCATATATTTGCATGTACAATATCCAGGTGTGATTGGAAGAAAATGCCATAATGTGCATCCTAAAATGCCAGTTTAAAATTTTTCTATCAGGATAAATAAATAAAATATCAACCAGGATCAATAATCAATTTAAATGTATGTAGACTATGGCCTTAACCCTCTCAATATGACAACAGTGGAATGACAAATGGGTCGATAATTTTTTTTTTTTTTATAATAAATGTATCCAAAATAATATCATAGCATACCACACCATAAGCTCCACCATTACTTTCCATCAGATGAAACCAGCCTAGTGCTAAACTATACTTCTCAAAAAACATTAGACACATCTTGCCATAAACTAATTGGAGCATAGACTTGATACGTAGATTGCTCTTAAATAAATTTGTAAGTAGTTACAGAATATATATAGATATTGAGGTTCTAGATAGGTCGAACTAGTAAACACTACCTAAGCAGTCGGAAATATTTACCACTAGACCAAGTGTTAAATTAACTGCTAAAACTATGTAAGGATCTTGAGG
This sequence comes from Parelbella ahira ahira, assembly GCA_018244795.1. Classification (NCBI taxonomy): domain Eukaryota; kingdom Metazoa; phylum Arthropoda; class Insecta; order Lepidoptera; family Hesperiidae; genus Parelbella; species Parelbella ahira. Next base: position 7,371 of record DWME01002655.1, on the reverse strand, counting down.
AATTTGAAATACTAAATGCATGTAAGCAGTCTGTAGTGCAAAGGAAGTTAGCATGAATGGCTGCAGGTCTAGAAATAGGTCAAACTACTAAATTATTGACATAGATAATTAAAATGTTATTTAAAAAAGGTTAAATCCTTCATTAGAGAAATAGGAATTATTAAATGCCTAGAAACATTGATAAAATCAAGATTCAATAAACACAGAGTTATTGAAATTTTAAGACTGTTGATGAATACATACAAGTGCAAGTCACCGATGTCACAATTTATAACGAAATACTAATGCGCAATGACTCAGCTGGAGCTAAGAAAAGGCATACACGAGAAAATGTCTTGTTAAATATAAACATATGTGTTCACTGACATTGCAAGGAATAATTTATTTCTACACTCCATGACTAAGACAAATTTAAAAGACAGTATATTAAATAAATGGAATAAACAAGGTGTGGTTTCTGGGTGTGCAATGATAGAAATTTCTCTAAGCTAATGACATCACACAATATTACCACCATAAATAGTTACAGTCAATTTTAAGCTTTTACCATCATAAGATCGGTTGCAGAATTGTGTTAATATATTTCCATTCGTGCGCCCAAGCGATGATTAAAGCACCATAGCACTCACTGAACACTCACTTTTTCATGTAGTCTTTGAGATATAACGTATAGGATTTCTTGTCACCAAAGGCGTAGGTCTCGACTAGCCTGTGGTTGAGGACGATGTCTACGCCACTTTCACATGCGGAGTCCGTGCCCTCGTCGGCTTCCTCTGCTGAGGGATTGAAACCCTCAATTTTTATGTCGCCCTGTGTTCTCGTTTCCAATTTACCAGTGACTTCATAGATTACTTCGTCCACCAGTTTCATTTTATACGTGTCCGAGAACATCTCGTCACCTGAAATGTTAACATATTTACGTTATTTACAAGAACAAGAAACGCTTTACCCATTCCGAGTGTCGATGTGGCAGAAAACTTTAGAAAAAGTTCAAGATTCATCACTACACAATGAAATGTCAAAAACATTATCACATATCTACGACGATTTGTGAAAATAATATGTTAAAACAATTTACACAGAGGTTATAAAGTATATTACCGGTAATAATATCCTTGTAGATTCTCATTTTAAAGGATTACGGGCGATTAAAAAATAATAAAAACCGAAACTACGGCTTCTAGCCCCAAGTACCGAACCGGAAAGGGCAATCAAAAGATCGACAGGCAAAAACCAATGTTGCTATTGCAAAATAATTAATTCCACAGATAAAATATAAATAAAAATATGTCGCTCAAAATAATATTTTATCAATTTACTTAGAATTTATTTGCAGTGAATAATACCTACGCAAGTGAATATCACTATACAATTTAACCGAAACTTAGTTGCACTAAATATTTCTGTTCGTTCGTTTTTAATTACAATATATTAACATAGTATTCAAAAATTTGTTTTGGACTTGTGAATTTCCTCGAGGCTTAATTTTTTCTATTTCCCATTGTACTATAATCTCAAATATATTTTTGGGAATTAAGTATTACTGCGACTGGAATTTATAGTAAAAGTGATCATGATGTCAGTTGTCATATAACTTCAAATATTATGTTAATTAAGGAAGTAGAGGGCGCTTTCTTACACTGCCTATACTGTAATAATGGAAGTGTTTCTCTATAATTCAACTGTTTGTAGATTATGTGGAGAAGAAAATGATAATGGGACTCTATTATATGCTAATGAAGAAAATAATCAAAACTTGTGTGAAGTAATTAATACATTTTTACCAATCAGGGTAAGGACATTGTTAGAAAATTGTGATTGTATTGACTTCCAATGTATTCAAGATGGCTAACATTTTAGACATAAATAACATTTTTATGTCTTTTTATGCTTTCATCAATTTCTTATTCTGTAAATTATGTTAATTTAGATAAGATATATAATCTTTTATATTTTTAAATTACCAATAAAAAATAATGTTCAATCTAATGATGTTCCAAGAACTGTAGTGTCTACTTGGAAATAACAGTAAATCCTGTTTAGTAAGTTTTCCCTGGCCTGGCGCCACAATTAAATTTTTTGTATTGGGTTAGCTTCTAACAACCAAAGAATATATTACAAACATTACCTACTAAATACACTACTATTAACTATCATTTTAGGATGCATAATAAGTATTTACAAATGTAATTTCATGTTACGTTACAAGTATATTGTGTACAATTTTGTGACGGATACAATTACATGATTAAACAATATTTTTTTCCTTATTGCACACCACATACAGGCATAACTATGTTATTCTATTGAATATTGCAGGTATCAGATGACGGAGAGCTGCCCAGAACAATTTGTCCTGGATGCACTATACAATTAGAAGCTACAGTTGAATTTCTAAATTTGATTATAAATGGTCAGGTAGGAAGTATTTTGATTTACTTATTGCTTACACGGTAGTTGCTGGATTTGATCTGCAGAGGACCGAGTGTTGTGTTCTTATAGAGATCGAAATCTTGAATATAACCATTCTTGAAAACATTCGCAACACTAAAACATTGACCATAACACCTTAGAAGTATATGCAGTACTAAATTAGGTTTTTAGCATGCAATGCATATAAATTATGGAACGAAGAACATATCGAGCGTAGACATGAATCATGTAACCAATAAGAATACCACTAGTGTCTCCATCTAAAATACAGACTGAGGTTTTCACTACTGCATCTGATCTATTTCACAATTTTGTAACAGTCCGTGCCCAACCTGACTCTGATATTACAAAATATATTTTTGTTGTAATACATTCCTCAAACATAATTGTTGTAAAACTTGTAACATAATTACAATCATCTAGTGTAATTTTTTGTGTTTAGATTTCTGCCAATATGTATCATGTTATTTTCATTGCCTAATATGTACATTATTCAGATCTTAAGATTGAATGTTACAGAAAATTTTACGGAAGCTGTATGACAGGGAAAAAGAATACAGAAAAAATATACTAAAAGGTTCTAATCTTGAGCCAGATGTTATAACTGAGAAGATTGTCTATGAAAGTAAGTAAACTTTATAACACAATTTTTATGGACAATATAAAAATATTTATGTTAACCTCAGACCAATTCTTAATTTTAACACTGATATATTAATTTTGGCATAAAATTTAATATCAATAATTTTTATCAGTATATATTAGTAAGCAATGTTGTAGATATCTATAGGCAATAATAAACTTTTATTTCAAAAATAAAATAAATAATTTATTTTGTGTGCTGGACACTAGGGATAATTTTTTCAATAGCACACCTCTGAGCTTGATCTTCAGCTCTTTGAATCCAACTGCTACCAACCCGTCTGTATATATTGTCACTCCTTTTCACAATGTGTAATGTAAAAATTTCACAGTAAACACAAGTGATGGGGTATACCAAGTGGAACATCCGATTTCACTTCAAGTCGCCGGTTTGGAGAAACCCAAACGCAAACGGGGTAGGCCACCAAAGAAACCCAAGACACCAGAGGAACTGGCCGCTGAAGCTGCAGCGAAAGAACAGAAAGCGAAAGTTCAAACTTTCATTAAAGACAAGGTGGACTCCTCATCTGGAAAACGCAGAAGGAAAACCCCCACTAGGTTCAAGGAGGTTGTCCAGGTTGGTTGCTTTTTTGTTCCACTTAAAACTTTTTTGCAGACAAATACAAATAAAACAACGAATATTTCAGATTGACAAAATAATGAACAATATGTCAATATCCAGATCGGCTTAATCTTTATAACTCAAGAACTCCCTTTTTTTAGCCTGTTATGTACCCTTCAGTAACATTAGTAATTGGACTGGTTGTGTAACTTTGTGTCATGTCACATTAAAACGTTATGTAATGTTCAAAGGGGGCAGAACTGGAGCGGATATTGAAGGAAGAGGGTGTCACAGACGGAGAGGAGAGTGAGCCCGAGCCGCGTCAAGAGCCGCAGCCACGCGAGCCTGAAGTCATCGGCCACCTGGAGGCCGGCGGCGAGCGGGTGATTGTGATGCGCGGGAAAGGCCGCGGTAGACCCAAAGGTATTAAGGGATGCTCAACTTGTATTCATTAACTTTCCATGTTAAGAATTCAAAATGTTTCTTTCTTTTTGTTTAACTAATTTTCATTGTTTTCCATTTCAACCTTCTCTCACCCTCTACCTTTCAAATTACCTATCATTAAGTATTTACACCTATGAAAGTCATTGGATAGACAAGCTTGTAGACTCATGTAATCTGAGTGCAACATTGTTAATTATATCATTTGTAATAAAGTGCTAATATGTTTGATGTCTACACTATTAATTATTCAATATATTTTTGATACCAACGCAGGTCGTATGCGTCAAACGCGTGAACAGTGTGTCATATGTAGCATGGAGTTTACATGTCTCGGTCGCTACATGTCGCACGTGGCCCAGCACGGCCCAGTGCGGTACCGCTGCGGTTGCGAGCAGGAATTCGCTAAGAGACTGCACTTCAATGAACACCAGCGGGACACTGGCCACAGTGGTCTCACAGTTGTGCCTTGTGACCAAGCTGCAGAAGTTAAAGTAAGTCTTAGAACTTGCTTAGACAACATCATATAAAAGTGATTCACTTATAAGATATGTGTTTTAATAAACATCAAAGGTGACTTGTATTTTTTCAATGAGAATATTGAAAATTTATTTAGATTGTTTGTTTGATTTAGTTTTTGTTACTGTATGGTAAAAAAAACTAAACCAATCTATGGCTACTGTTCAACGTAACCAATGAAATGTGGGAGTGTACTACACTCCTCAGGCTACCCTTTTCGGGATTATAGGCGTGATGTTACTTTTTTTGTTACATATTGTTTAAGTAAACTTGTACATATATATATTATGTATTACATCTCTATAATATAAATATCTCATTTTATAAAGTTAATCTTGCTCACTTATTTTTCAGAAGACCAAAGAAGTGGCTTTTGCTGACCCATTAGCAGCAGTAGTAGATAAAACTCAGGACCTGGCATCGGTTGCTACTATAGTAAACAATGTCCAGGCTGCCTTGCCGGGCTTGCCAGACCTGAGTATTCCTGTTCCAGATCTGAAGCAGGTTGCAGCAGCTGTGATAGGGAATCCTGCTACCAATGAAAATGATGCTATTGTATCTCAGCCTAACCCACTCTTTGTTGATTGTGCCAACATAGGTATGAACACATTTAATGACTATCAAAAAATTGTACTATGTTAGATAAATTCAAAAACAATGAACTCTTTGGAGTATCCATTTATTATGGTTACTGTAGCCCTTGCCGAGCGCCAGCATGAACGAACAAATATATTTATTTATTGGAGTGTTGATGCTTGTTAATCTTTTTGTACATGTAACCAGTAGATATTGCACTGTTTTTTTTTGTCAAAGATACACAGAATACATATGAAAGTGGTTTTTGGACTTTGTTGGTCCTGGGGAGAATCAACACATATGATCATTCAACATCAAATAACTCGCCTACCTATTTGCTAGTTCTATAATATGAAGGAACAATAAAAATAATGAGTTATATGATTAAAACATTTCTCATATATTTGTGAATCATTGAGATCATACAACTTAGGTTTATTTAAAGTAACCTATTTACATAGCCCTGAACTATTAGACAAATTATTTGTAACTGTGATCGTTACAGAAAATACTTTGGATGGTTTCATCATGGCGGAGCCTACCGCTGAGAAAGCAGAAGCGACACCCGCGCCACCTGTTGGTAAACAGAAGCTCAAATGCAACCACTGTGATAAGCTTTTCAGCAATAAACAGAGCAAGTCTCTACATACTAAGGTAATATAGAATTTGTTTTGTGTTCATGACTCAAAAGTCGTGAATAATCTATTGAATTCAAGCACAGCTTCTAAATTTAGATTTGATTAGATTTTTAGTGTATAAATATAATTCATTAGACTGCCCTCAAGATCGTCACGTTTTTATTGCTTTATTAATGTACTACATTTATGGGTTGCAAATGGTAACAGTACAATAAACAGGTAAAGTACTTCTAAGCATAAAATAAAAAATAGTTTGCTCTCCTTTATTGGGCACTTCTCTAACTTTTATAGATACAAATGAGATAAGTTCAAAATATGTATAACACAATGAAGTGCATAATGGTATAGGATAAAGAGCCATTCGATTCACACGTTTGAACCGTCAGAGTAATTATAAAATAGGTGAAAGTGTTGTTCGGTTGCGGCAGGCGGTGCACCTGGGCGAGCGGCCGTACGCGTGCCGCGAGTGCGGCGCCGCGTTCGCGTACCCGCGCTCGCTGGCGCTGCACGCCGTCGCGCACCGCCGCCGCGCGCCGCCCGCCCGCGGCTTCGCCTGCGACCTCTGCGGCAAGGTGCTCAACCACCCCTCCTCCGTCGTCTACCACAAGCAGGCCGAGCACGCCGCGCAGCGCTACGTCTGCGGCGCCTGCGGCAAGCGCTTCCGCCACAAGCAGCTGCTGCAGCGCCACCAGCTCGTGCACTCGCAGCTGCGCCCCTTCAGCTGCAAGGTGACCCTACCGATACCTGCCGATCCTTATTGACCGACTTGTCATTAATATGATCATAGTCAATTATATTATATCATTAATCACGAGAAAAACATAGATTTCTATTACTGCCTACTTATTATATACATGAATCTTATATAATCGGCTCTTTATATTAGTCAGTTTAAAAGTAATTTTCCACGACAGATTTGCACGGCAACATTCAAAACCAAGGCGAACTTGTTAAATCACCAGCTACTCCATTCCGGCGTCAAGAAGTTCACGTGTGAGATATGCAAGCACAAGTTTGCGCATAAAACTAGCCTTACACTGCATATGAGATGGCATTCTGGTGAGGGTGAACCCGTTAATAATTGTATAAAATATTTTTTTTCAATTCAATGTTACGTCGAATTAGAATCTTGTGTTGTATCTTGCTAGCTTTGTGTTTTGTAAATGCGACATGGGTGAAACTATTTTTAATACCGTCTGCCTCGAAAAACCAGTGTATGAAATGCTGAATGTACCACAGTTAATAATGTATTGCAATTTAATTTTATAATTATTATCGTTAGAACATAATTTGGACAGGCGTGAAGCCGTTCTCGTGCGGCGTGTGCGGCAAAAGCTTCAGCCAGAAGGGCAACCTGTCGGAGCACGAGCGCATCCACACGGGCGAGAAGCCGTACGCGTGCACGCTGTGCCCGCGCCGCTTCACCACCTCCTCGCAGCACCGGCTGCACACGCGCCGGCACGCCAGGTGAGGCGCGGGGGAGGCTTGATCGAGAATAAGCTAAAATGTCTATATTTCATACACATACCTACATAGGTATGTCATAAATATGTAAAACCT
>DWME01002654.1:0-20223 GCA_018244795.1 Parelbella ahira ahira | reverse complement strand
TCGCTTACACTTGAAACACTTAGCAGTGTACTTGTTACGAGACGAGCCGTCCTCATATTCAATTTTAAAACATCCGCGTGAGGCTTTAGACATATTTTCATTTGGCAAAGAACTTACAAGAACTAAAATAGAATACAATGTAAAGAAATGTAGAAGATGCCCCTTAATAAGTTTAACGGTTAAGTATATAACATGCCAAATATAGTAATATAACGTTCAACATGATTTAGCCCTATTTTGAGGCACATATATTAAAAAATAAAGACCCATCCACACAACGTTTAAAAATGAAATTGATACCTATGTTGCTAAACAATGATCGCACCCATCTATTGTCTGGATTGACTTATGTCGAATGATCGCCATGCAAAGATCTCCGGGCATTGTGTTCGCAGATTGTACAATCTTGTGTGTTAAACCAGACTAGAGGAAAGTGGAGGCGATTTATTCAATGGCTGACCATATTATAGGAAACCGTTGAATGTTTTGCATTTACCGTTCTAAGACAATTTATAAAAACCGGATACAGACGGGCTGTCAAAAGGTAAATGTTACTTTTAAATTATAAGGCTACCTATATCAAAATTGAAACTGTAATATATACGAGTATGAGTAATGATTGTTAAATACAATTGGGTCATTTACACTATGTGAGAAAAATCATAATTCACTAATTGGAAACTGTCGGTGTGTCCATTGCAGTAGGTATATAGCAAGCATCTGTTGAAAGCCCCTAAATGGTAAACGCAATTCAACATGTAGTTGCAAAACAAAACTGCTCCAACCTGATTCTGACTCAGAAAGTGCGCAATACGGGACTTGTAAACTTTTTGATCATCTGTACAGAAAACCATTGACATTGGTTTAAAAATAATTATACTACCGCCTTGTCAACAATGAGTTGCGTACTTTGAGCATGACTTAAAGTACACATCTCTACAGCCAAGTGCAAGGACTTGGTATCATTGTTCGTTAGTTCTATAAAATAGATTATATACATTATACTCTATGTATATAAACCATTTTATAGTAATAAAGGCAAAATTTGCCCGGATTTATCGTCTGTATTTATATAATGAAGTGATACATAAGTAATATTCAAACAAATTTTGTAAATACCTGTTCTTATAGTACACAAAACTACCAATAGACTAAAATATATTATCCTTTAATATTCTATTAGTCATGTAATGACGGTTGGTGTAACTAAGCGCGTTTGTGTTTATAACGGAATCATACTATTCTTAACCATTTTTGGCTATGAAGTAGATACCTATTTCAGATAGATTTATACATGCCAGATGTATCACCAGTTGTTAAACGTTTTTCGAAACAAGCATCAATTTTAAAATCAACACTTTAATTCCCAAAATATTATGATTCTTAAGACTTTTTAACAATACATTCAACAGACGAACGCAACAATCGAAGACAAGGAGGAAGATACCAATTTTGTAATAGCTACGTTGAATAGAACAAAACGCTGTAGTGGCTATCACAGTGAGTCATTGTGACGCTATCTGTGGCAATATGGTTATGAATGCGAACGCGTCGATAACGAGCACAAGAAGCTAGCGTTATCGGTAGACACAAGCTGAACAGATAAAATACAGTTTCAAACAAATTTATAAACTAAACTGTTCGTCTAAATATTTATGCGTTCACTTTATCCCAAAACTCTCATTTACGTGTTGCATTAGCCCGGTCTATAGACTTTTCTTTATAGTTTCAAAATCCTAAGTCCATGACTGGTGGACATGTGCTATAATTACACTCTGAGATCAGCCTCGGACATAATGTTGAAACGTCCGTCCATCGTCCTTTCCCATGAGTGCACATAACTCATTTAGTGACCCGTATATTTTTGGTCCCCACTTTGTAAATGTCCTTAGTTCTCTTTACACTCAAAATTTGCGTAAATAAGACAAAGTACCCTACAACCGATACGCTCCAGAGAACCATTTGTTCCCAGTTTGTGTACCCATTTAGACAATAGCTTATTTTATAAACATCGGCACTGTTTAATAAATACAAACCTTCGATAAAGCGTCCGGCAGGATCATAAATTATGAGTAATATTGTATTATTAAAAATAAATTAAAAACACCTGACACAAGCGCCGGTTAAGAAGAATAAGATTGCTCTCAGTTTAGACAGGCAATTATGTGAACTTATAACGAGCTAATTATTTTGTTTCAGCGCCTGAACATACATGAGCAGGACCTGCCGAATACTACAAGCAACTTGATTGTTACCGGAGGTGATGCCTTGTTGATAGACCCCCATGCACTTAGTTCGCTCAATGATGTGAGACAAATTTTCTTCAGTCATATTAATGACATAACTTTACGAAAGTCGACAGCAGTGGGACTAAATATCGTCAGCTTGTATATGGAAATTGATCAATGTAACGTCTTGAGAATCGAGGAGAAAGCCTTTAGCAAAATAAAAGGTAAGAATTAAATACTGTTTTTACTTGTGACTTAATTTAAAAGTATACTGTGCTATGTCAACTTGTATCACATGCGATTGACTCACGATTTGACGCGTTGTGCTCACGTTACCTTAAAAATAAAATTAATAAAGATAGCCCAGTTTGGGTGCATTGTCTAGTGGTGCGAATCGCGGTGCGATTTATTTTCTTTTATATTCTATGAAAGTTCTCAATCACATGTACAAACATGTACACACATATAAGCCCATTACAAAATACAACTTTACAAAATGGTCTAGTGTAAATTACAATTGGATAAATTGTTTATAGTGCGACAAAAGGCACTAGGCCATAATAACACACGGTCCCTCCTTATGTTCCAATCATTTGGTGCAGTGGGGTATTGATAGCATATTAGTAAGCAAAGAGTTTATCGAATATTTGAAATTGAAACTGCCCAAAGGCTTTGAGAAAGTTTAACCTAGCTATTTGAAATGTACTCCGAAGGACAGAAAAGCTTACAAAAGCTTGCAATGTCGCAGTATCCATGTCATAAAGCATTTCTATCACATATCGATTGAAATAAACTAAATCGATGCTCGTAGCTTTCTATGTGTGGCAAAATTTTAGTAATCGAAGCAATAATTTTAGTGATTAACCTCTACTTAAAAGTACTTAAGAAACTTTATTCGTTACTTGTTATAGATGTCTGATAGGTGTTGTGTCTCTTGCGTCAGCAGGTCAGGGGCGCGGCAACTACTAACTACTACTCCTTGTAAATACTATGTGCTCAATTTTAAAACAAATATATAATCTTTTTAAATAATGATCTAACACCCGCCTCCTGTTATAAGGTTTTTATTAACCGACTGGGCTCTTTGGCTAATGAAGGTACTTATTTAAAAAATACCAGGGTCGAACGATTTTTATCTTGAGCGAAAGACCAAAGATAATAGCTTTCATCGATATTTATGTTGTGGTTACAGCACAAGTATATCGAATATTAGGAAGTCATAATGATGCTAAGATAAGCATCAGTATACTTCCTTACTAAAAGACGTAGGCGTGACTCGACTCCGACATTAGGATACTTCGGTGTCGATTGATATCCTAATTTATTGCAGATTGCGAATGATTAATATAATATTGTGATTATACATGTACCGGCTAACTCACGTAAGTTTTTGGGGACGGCCCGACTAGTTATTAATATCTTGCGAATGAATTAATTTATAGGATTGACGTCTGTATAAAAACTTTGCATTTGTTTTTGCTTTTTCTTTTCTTGCCTTTTTTGAATTGGACACGCAAGGTTTGACAATTTTCAATTCTGTGAAATTATTATATCGGATATTCCGAAATCTTTCCTTTTTATATTTTTAGTTACCTAGTCTTTTATTTGAAAAGTATTTCGTAAGTATGCCAAGATTGAACGATATGTGAGAGTACTCACACGACACTTTCATTTTTGAACGCCGAATTTATTTGTTAATATTTCTCCTGGCAGAAATAAATTTTTAGCTGAATTTAACAAGCCGTGACCTAACGTATATGTATCAAGGAACAGAATGTTTGGATATTATGATATAAAATATGCCGTAAATTGTTCACTACTATGGTACTCCCGTTTGACAGTGAATAGTAACCATGGTAACGTTAACCAATAAATAAACAACAAGAGACGTTGCGATATGGCGACGTGAGTCGTCACTAAATCTAACCAACATGTGCACGGAGTCAGTGTAATGACGCACTTCGCATTCCGGCCAAACGAAAAAGTGTATGACATTTCACAAAATATTTGTATGTAACATAGTTCAGAATTAAATGTAATAGTTACCTTTATCATAAAATCATATGCAACGGTTCAATTATTTCTCCATGGAAGTGAACATACGCTCTGCTCTATATAATTAAAATTGGTTTCTTTCGAGAACAAGCTATAAGAACATTTTCTTATAAGGAATCATTTATTATTTTCCTTGAAACGTTTATGTATGGCTAATCATAGCAATATGATACATAATAATACTGCATCTTAGTGACCAGTTTCAAGTATGTATGTGTGCAGTTTACACGTACGTACATCACTCACCAACCCTATCACTTTGTTTAATAACCTAGCATAATTTAATTAGTCTTTTAACAATCCATCCCGTTATACTAATATAATTACAGCCTAACGTATTTCGATTACTATGGGATAATTTTATTGTACCAGTAAATTTTTAATTTAAACATATAAAATTTATTTGATACATTTTTAATTTAAACATGTAAAAAATATTTTAAAAAAGTAACATCACGCTTGCAATCCCGGAAGGGGTAGGCAAAGCAGGGTAGTACACTGCCACGTTTCACCAGTTACGATTATTTAAAAAATATATATATATATATAATATAAACATCAAATTATTCCAAAGATTCAGAGTGAAGTGAGTTTAGTGAAAAACAATATGTCGACTTGAACTATGTAGTAGCTTGACGACGTGGCGAACCACAGTCATATGTAAAAACAGCTACATACCGTTGTTATTTACGCTTACAAATACATACGCTTTGACCAAAACTAAAACCGCAATTAAAACGTTGACGTAGACATAAACGTAATAAAATACACGAGCATACCGCATCACAAGCAAACGCAATAAATATTTGAAATACATATATTCGCATAGTTAAATTATCATCAATTAAAACGTTATATCCATAGCAATACGTTGTATATTCAGTGCCAGTTAATTGACCTATTGCAGATGGTGGTCATGCGCGTACAAAACCTGTTTCGTTACATGCTTTCACATTTGATATCATCTCGAACTACACGTAAGAATAGTTTTAGTAAAATGAGTACTTTACCAAAACGCCCTCGGAATATTGAAAAATAACACGGTTAACGACTGTTAACTGTAAAGATACAAAAGTGAACTCGAATTGTGTTTCTAAAATCATTCATCACTGTTGCTTTTCAAATCAGTTTTAAATAAGGAACCCAACTTCGATGCCAATAGGTGGCTAGTAGCGAGCCGGCAGTCCCGCGGACGGTAATCTATAAATATACGTTTGCCCGATTCGGCATTCATGTTTTACAGAATAATGACTCATGAGAAGAGTGAAGCGTAATATAAAAAAGCGTGTAAAAAGTGTGCGTAATGGAGACAATAGAAGCATTTAAATCATTTTTAATATGCGAAAATGACTCTCGACTCGACACACATTTATTTGGAGTTAGGTCAAATAATAGACTAGACAGAGAAACATGGTTCAATTAAAATTTTTTTATTGCAGGGCCGCTAACAATTGAAATTAAGAATTGCAATAAGGTGTTCCTTCAAGGAGAAGCATTTTCATGGCTTTTAATGATACAGATAACTAATGTGAACCAGTTGCACTTAAGTGACGGAACCTTCACCTTAGACCCCTCGGCAGGCAATGTTGGCCAACACGGGCCTGGAATGACGGTTAGTATGATAAATACTATTATATCTAGTATTATAGTATGATAAACTTATTGTGATATGCTGTGCAGTTATTTTGTGAACTTCTCGTGTTGTGTCAACTTATTTCTCGAGCAAAGCGCGATGTGCTTGCGACTTGCGATGTTTTGCGCAATTTCACAATTTAAACTTATTCACGTGTCATCCCGGACTGTTAAAATAACTTTATGTATTGCTGTTTCAGATAAATATGAATGAAGTGTATGCTCCCGAGTTTCCGGCGCATACCTTCGGTTCCTCCGCAGCTTCCGTCATATTGAAAATTGTTAGAATTGGCACTATTCGGCAAGGAGCCTTTTCGGCAAACACCTATAACATCGTTATGGCCTTAAATTGTTCAGTTGAGTTTATTGAAGCTGAGGCGTTTGCACAAAAATCACTTATAAATAGCTTATATTTCCAAGGAACCCATGTATATATGTTATCTGCTGAAGCTATGCGTTCAGCAGTCGCGAAAATGAACATTACGGACTCAAGGTAAGTAAACAAAGAAGCAAAACAAAACTTTATATTATCAAGCCACTTTTAATAAGGAATAAACTATCACATGTTTACTTATAGCCTAATGATACTTTCAATATTTCAGATTTGACGTGATAGAAAGTGGTGCAATAAATGCTACAGTAGTTACAGTGACTATAAAAAATAGTGTATTTCATCGATTTGCCGAGAAAGGATTCGTTTTGTCATCTTGGAACAAAATTTACATGCGAGGCAACAAATTTGATAAACTTTCACATAGTGCAATATCAGCTCCCGGTGGCTCTGTAGACGAGCTAGTCTTTTTGGAAAACGAGATCGAAGAAGTGAATCCAGGTAGTCTTGGATTTATAGGTGCTGCGTATACAAAATATCCGTCTCATGTTATATACAAACAGAATTATTATGGACACTCATGTTATTGCAACATTACACACAAGATTGCTAAAGCTCTGGATGTTTCATCTGCTGAATCATTTCTCTATGAAAGTTTCTGTACGATTAATGATTTTTTCGCAATTTGTTTCAATGTGCCGGAAAAAAATATTCGAATTAAAACATTCACTGAAAAATTATGCTCCGCCACGCCAACAATTCAATGCGACGAAATTCTTGTAAAAAGAAAAGGTGATGTAACACCTGAAATGAAGAACCCAAGATTTCCGCATCAAAAGCCCGAAAATGAACAGTCAGGCTTAAATATACGTAATAAAAAAGTGATCGGCATTGTAATAGTAACAGTTGTAGGGTGTATCATTATAGTAATGATATTAAGCTTTACAAGATGGATGATCCATAGAGGCCACTGTATCAGGGTAAAAAATGCCATTACGTCATGCAGTGAATGCTGTGGAGCTCTGTGTAATAACATGATAATGTGTCGACGAAACAGTGAAAATAATACAAGATCAATGTCACAACTTACCGTAGTCGAATATTCAGAACATCAAAGACTGAATGAACCTAGGGCACATAATGTTATTCAAGAGCCTGTATCATCCAATCAACAGTTAAACGATACTGATTTGGTAGATATGACAGACAAAATAACACAAACTTTGCCAGAAGAATTGACAAGGGAGCTATTAGAAAACTTAAAAGTGAAACTTGAAGACCCTGAAAACTATATGGAAGCACGTGAATTGATTGAACATTTGTACGATGTTATAAAATATGAAGATAACTCTACAACAAAACTCCAAATAGCGAACGCTGTAGAAAATATTTACGAGTTGCCGTACCAAAGTACCGTTCCGAGAGTTGGAAAAAATAAGAAACAAATGAAGAGCGTTGGAACTAAGACACCCTCTATCGAGAAACTTTTGCCATTGTCTCCTTACCACCGACGAACAGCACTAGCCCATGAATACTTTGAACCTAAGGATTTTGCAGTGCATCTTTATGCCGAAATACTGAACTACGATAAGGAGAAAAAAACAACGTTGGTTGCTATTCCAGATGTTGTTACTAAACAAGGAATGCCTCGAGGACCATATCTTCGAGCAGTGCGCGAAAAGATAAGTACTAGTGCAAATAATAGCCCCACTGGAAAAATGTTCAATCGGCCTCTACCCCAGAAACCTTCTTCCGTTGATACTGGTGAAGGTTCCTCAGTTAATCTTGCTTAAGCTGTAGTGAGATCGCCGATTTCGGAGTATGCGTTAAATACGATCTCTCAGTCGTGGAAATCAACTTATTGCGTTATACTCCCACTTAACAAAGGATCAAGAATTCCTCAGTTTACTTAATCCTAGTGCGACAACTTAAACGCAGAGAGGCGTACTGCTTACGCGGAATTCCTGCTTAATTGTTTCATTTGCTGTGATATTAATTTTTGTTTATTTTACTTTTAATCTAGTTATTAATACATGAGTGAGTGTGTCATGCCAGACACGTATGTTTATGTGTATTTAATTTAAGTCTGATTATTTAATGCTAAATTACACAAAAGTTGATGTGCCACTATATTAGAAATGTTAATTAATTGTTAATAAAATAATTTGCTCGCACTGCCTTTATTTGCACATCATGACGCTAATCTTAATTTTGTTGTAATGTTGTATTTATATTTTACTTATAGTATATAACACATAGTATACCAAATAGCAGTTACCTTCTTGTATTAAATGGAAAAGACACTATAATATGAATTGTAATGATTGCATTTCTCTTATTGTTGGCGTTTCTATTATGTAGAACAATACTCTATTATTTGTATATTGATTTACAAAACTTGCGTCCAAAGGTTAGTGAGTTTCAGATCCTATTTATTTTTATCATTATGGAGTTGTAAAGTGAGATGTATTAGATCTTTCTCTTTTAGACATAACTGAAATATTTTGTGTTAATTAATTGAGTGTTTATTGTAAACATTATGTTAAAACCAATGTTGTTTATTGTAAGTCCAAATTAGTGATATTTCCTATTTTGTTTTAGAGTATATCATTTTATTGATCGACCAGGTACTAGATACACCTGGATCTTGGAAAATAGTTTTATTTCTGAAACGGAATATACGCTTTTTTTGCAATGTTATATTTCCCGCCAAGTTTGCATTTAATAACCGCAATGAAAAACATTTTAAACGCAACAATTGCTAGGATATGGAAAAGTTTGAAAAAAAATATATAGTCAAGGATTGTACGTCGATTCATCATAATTGTATTGTAATAAAACAAAAAAAAATGTAGTATCTCAAATATATAATCTATTATGTAGTTTAATTCTATTCAATTACAAATATATAACAGAAACCTACGAGTTTCTTAATTTTATGTCGTAAAGTAAATAAATGTTGAAGCAGCAAAATTGTTTAATTTCAATAGATATAGGTACATTGGCTGTAAATATAAGTGACCAATTTTGGGATTCAATACTGGCTTGCAAAAATTGGGCAATAAATTTATTAAAATATTACAAGTATTACAAATTTTATAGAACTAATCTCAGTTGTCTGTCAAATGTTAAAATATAGCGAGGAAGGTATAAAGGTATAATGTGTTCCTTCAAGCAACATCTTTATATGTAGATGCTAAGTATGAAACTATTCAATCACCATTGGAGCATAGCATTAAATAACCTCATAATATATATTTTTAAAATCGGAGTTTTTCCGTATTAATCGGAAATGTGCACTAACAGCTGTATTGGCACTGCTGCTGTTTCAGTGGAGTCGTGCAGTATATTGGTAAGGTTTGTCTATCGTCACAACCGAGACTAACCCAAAAACGATGCTATAAAAGATACCTTTACACTTTAAACTTATGGGTTTACGCAGTGAAATATTAATGGCTAGAGCAACTTATTCGCACGAAAATGAGAATATATTTGCCAGATGATATAACTTTGAATATTTCTTTATCAACTGCATTTGTATACATACATATCTAGCAATTATTATTAAACAATTAGAATATTTCCTCTTTTTGCAATCATTGCTATAATCTTAGAGCAATTCCCGTATAAATCTTGTAGAACTCACAAGCAATACACACGATAGGACAGAAGAAACCCCAGAGCATTAAAAGTATAGAAATCATTTGTAGCAATTGCTTTATCTTAAGTATGACATCACGCCTGTAATCCCCGAAGGATTAGGCAGAGGTGTGTAGTACACTGCCACGTCTCCAGTCTCTCCAATTCCGTTTACGTCACATGGAATATTTGGTGAACCTATTGCCATACACCGTGTACAGTTCCTGACTCCGAGTCACTCACAGAAATTCTATATTAGGAAAATCCAATAGAACCTGACCTGGGATTTGAACCCAGGACCTTCCGATCAACGGTCGTGCTTGCAACAAATTAACCAACTAGGCAGTATTTGTATTTTAATTAATTATTAGTTGCAGTTCTCAATGAAAAATGTATATTATATGTATTAAACATCATTCTTATCTCAATGTTGAGCCAAGAATAATAAAAAAAGGTGTTGAACGAATATGCAATAGCAATTTCAACAGGCACAGAATGTGTCCAAGGAAATTACCACCAGCGCGTGTTTGGACACTGCGACAAAGTAAACAAACAAAACTATGGAGGCTTAACACATTCGTGGCGTAGGTATCGCAGAGCCGTGGGCGCCCGTTATTAATTCTCCTCGTACCTACGCTTACATTAAACTAATTAAAGCTGAACTGAATTCAATTTCACTTCATCGCACTGGATGGCCCGAGGCCGAAAGCGCTGCAGTTGTTATACGGAGTGATATAAAACACAACTATTACGTAAACATGTAATACATACAGAGGGTTCAGTTGCTCTATCGGAAACCTGGATAACGTCTCTATTACGCCCGGGTAGATTTTGTACAATTTGTTAAAATTATTTATTTTAGTAACTAACGTAAAACCTTACGCCTTTTACTTGTTTTTTTCGACTAACAAAACGTCAGCAAACGCAAATTTTGCACGGTTAGTAAAAATATACATATGTGCAAATATTGAAAGTTCTAAGAAGAAGAAAGATTAACTAGACAAGCATATTGACGTTATGTTACCTTTTGCGCGGTAACATAAAGTAAATGAACAAAAACCAACATTTAAAAAAAAAGTTTTTTCATTGCATAAATGCAAATAAATCACATACAGGAAAGAAATGGCTATATTACCGAAACTGTTCAAAAATATATTATATTACATTACCAAAATATAAATAAATATTGTCGTTTTATTATATTTTATTTTTATAATATATTTTGATGAACCAAATTGAAGAATGAAGGTGGGCTAATAAAACCACGAATTTATAGAATAATTACAGAATAAAAATTTAAAAGCCGAAGAATCCATGATACAATCAAATCTTAATTAATTATGCTCTTAAAAATCAATTCTTAATTAAATATGCCAAATTGCATATTCATTCATGTATACAATTATTATAATGTCCATTTCAATAATGGAAACCTCAACTTTTTGTAACCACATCACCACAAACATTCATTGACGAAAAGTAACAATTAAAAAGCCTACGTACGCATATAGGTAATATTACACACAAGTTACTCTCTGCGCAATTAAATTTAACTATTAAATTAATGAACTGTTATTTTTCGGTAGAACATATCTGAAAAAGGATTGGCTATGACCAAAGCAAATTTTGGTGATTTTGTTTTAATATCACTTCACATCGAAACCATAGATTAATCTGTTGTAGTTTAAACTGTGTTAAAAATTTAGCGTTTCTTTTAATGTGCTTGTACAGATCATAAATATAGATATCAGTCACAGCGAAACACCGTAATTGTCGTGTATGCCGTATATTAGTGATTGTGAAACAATTGAAAGATATCCTTTCAAAATAATGTAGACGTTTGCCGTTCCGGTATAGGTTTATTTAATAGGTACTTTAGGGGTTAGAATTAGAGAGCCTTAGGCACATGGTGTTAAACCGAACAAATCAGTAGCAAGCTGTGAAGGTCGGAAGGACAGCGCTCGCGCGCCTCGCGCTGCCGCTACGAGGCGCTGTTCGACGGTCAGGCTGCTCAGTCGCATGCGCGGGAACCGAGCCGGCGCATGCATTGTTCTCATCGTGCGCGTTTAATAATTATCGAGACGTGGTTACGGTACATACGATCTCAGTTATGATATGTTCGTTAGAATAAAACAATGACGCTATGTGCAAACACCTTTTGACACTGGTGTTATTCGCTGACTTTGGTGTACTGGTGTTAAATATATTTTTGAAATATTTACGCTACGAAAACAGTCTCGCTTGAGAGGTCGGTATTAATATTTCCCATTTTTTGACATAACCTAACATACTAAACACAACCAAACGTCAGTATTGCGCCGATCCACTTGGCATGCGATCAAAGTCAGTTGCAGAGCACGCGCCTCTTGAAAATATTATAAATTGTTCAACGTAGGTAGGTATGCACTCGTAATAAAGATTATCAAGATTCATTACATTACTCTGTTGAACCATTCCTGTTATTATTATTTCACATTAGAGAATTGGAAATGTTCAATTGTAATAATTGTACTTTCTACAAATCATGACCATGTTTAAAAGGTTATTGAGCAAATAAACAAGTGACCACAACATCTTAAGCAACACGCAATAGTGGTATATGTCATAGCAATGAAATGTAATATTAGAAAATGTTCACCAAGAAACCGTTGTAATAATAATGATTAAACGTTTCGATACATAAAAAATCTGCTTGTTCTCAAAATATTGAGGTCTTAATATTAAAGTCGTTTTACCTAATGCGTACGCTGCTACACATATCTCACGTGCATTTACATGATTCCTCAGTTATTACGAGTAAATTGTTCTTAGGTGCAGTAGTTGTTAATTATTTATCACACATTCAATTACTTTATTAAGTTGCACGTGTAATTTGCGCCTACACGTAAGAAAAATTGTCGTAATTTTAAAATGTATTTATGTACCTCTTATAAATGTTGATTAGGTTCTGCGGATACCGGATATTTTCGTTATAATAATGATAATGAGCTAATGATTAAATTAAAATTATGTAACGTAACATTTAGTAAAGGGTTTAATGTTAAAAAAAATAATAATAAAGGCAAATACCTGTTGCCGTATGAATTTGTTTGCGTCATATAAGGTATACATTTGTAGACTAGACTCAAAATATGCGGCTTTGCAAGAATGTACGTTCACTTATGTTTTATTTTGCAATACACAGAACAAAACCGCTGGACGTTATATCATGGAGTCACATTATGCCACTATCAGATTCGGGAACAGAAAACACTAAACATATTTTTTGTATCAAATCTGACGTGACGACACTATTAGTTCACCACGAACTGGCCTAAGTTCCACTCGCAAAGACTACAACAGCGTGGTAGTCGTGGTCTCTAGTCTCAGTGTGCGAGCATTGCGTCCTATAAGTGCTGTTACATTGCAAACAGAGACTCGGTCGCATGTACGTAATCCGAGACCTCGTACCTTTCGAGATTACTTTTAAGAACTGACAGTCAGTGTAAACATGTCTATGTTTACACTAACTGAAACTATTTATGTAAACGATTACTAGTGAGTCGTTTGTTATCATGAATACTATTTAGAGTACTGACTACTGAGATACTGCTGCCTGGTACTATTAAGTACTCGTCACGATGATATTTATATTAAGATGCAAGCCGTTTATTCATTTCAACTTGGCAAGTATTCTTACTCGCCTCTTCTCAAATTTTCTCTATATAGCTAGAAGTATAATTCTAAATTAGTATAATTCATCAGTATAGATAGCTACGTAAGTTTTGTTTGAAAATTTACCAAAGTGATATACGAAATGCATAGGTACATGTCATATTTATGATTTGGTCTGATATTGTTATAAGCCAGGCGCCTTCGCCGGGAAGCTGTGAGTTAAAGGTTAATTCAATAATCACAACTAGTCCTCCCTGAGGTCGAGCGGTCACTTGGATGAGAACTACGTCACAAAACATTGAATGAACAACTAAACAAGGAAAACTTAGATAATAATAGGACAAGTACGAAAATATTACAACTCTATTAACATGGACGGCAGCATGTACATATGTACTACTTATAACGATGACTTAATGAATAGATTGAAACTATTATATACCTAAATTAGTTATAAGAAAAAAATCATAAGTAATAAAAGGACAAAATGCTACATTTTTGTAAAATTTAAACTAATGCAGTACATAATATACACTTTAAATGTTAACCTGTATTACGATATGTCTTAATGGTGAGTCGCAACGTACACCGTCACTTAAGGAAGAACTCTCGCGACATATGATTCGTCTGCGTCTATGATTCTCTACGTATTAATTTTGTATTAGAAACAACGCGTTAGTAGGTCTAAACGGATAATGCGACGGAAAACATACATAAATATAAGAAAAGTAAGGAAAGTTAGGAGTGAAAGCCAAGAAAATTGGTTATACCACCGAAAAACTCGGCATTCCAACGGCGCAAAGCTAGTGATATACAAATTTAATAACTTTTTTAAAGTCTTACTTTTGCTTTAACATTGTTTTATCTGGAACTTAGGTAGAATAGAAAATGAAATCGTTTGTACAAAAGGTGCTTGTAATTTGTAATATACGCCTTAAGATAACCGGCAAAATATAATTCCTAAAAGCTGAACTATACCACGATATGAAATTACAATGAATTTATTGCAATTTGGAACTCTACGAGTGCATGTCAATGGTAACATTAATTTTAATTTAGGTTACAAAATAACCGTGAGCCGTTGAACGTGTTATGTTAAAAATATCTCCACACAAAAAGCGAATAATTTTCTTTCCAATTACGCAAGAAATAAAACGGAAACATAACATATAGAATTATTATAATATGAAAGTTCCGGCTTGTAGCTAAAGCATTGTTTAAATAAACGAAGTTGAAATAAGGTCTATTTTGTATTACATTTACCAAATAATAGGTGCAATGCAAGGTCTAGCAGCGAGTGTTCGTGCCCCCGTGCACGCGTTCCACGTTAACTCTATTACAATCGAGCGCTGCGGGACCTACTGTGCTCTACATCTGTATAGCACAGTAGGTAATATGCTGCACACGTATAGAAAACAATATTTACATTAACAGTAATATGAACCAACTTCTCAGTAGACAACATTTACCTTTTCTAATTGCACTTAATAATTTATATATGTCATTTAAACAAAAAGAGCCAGTCCCCGAATTTAAGTAATCAGACACATTTGAGATTAATTCGCACTGTATTAATTTATTAATGAATACAGTATGAATAAATTTATCAGTGAAAACCATTTAAGATGGTAAAAAATCATTCATGCGTATAATTTGCTCATTTGATACGCAACCACTGGCAGGTCAGTAGGTACGCAGTTTGGTAAGTTTAAAAAGTAATCGTTATACCTACCTATTCCAACATAAACAACTTTTTCTTTAAGATTTGCTTAACTTAAGTCTTGTAAGTTTTGGCGACAAACCAAATTCTAAAACAACAGAAGTATATTATTGTCATGTTGAGGTGGCAAGCTTCGTTGAACAATCTCTTTAAAAGTCCGGAATCTTACGAAAGGTCATCTCAAATCAACGCTAACTAAATTTATGCCAGCAAATAACAGAGAAGTCTTTAAAATTTCCGCAAAAAAATAGAACTCCATACAATGTAATATTGGTTTTGTTGTGGCGAAGTAGCCGCCGGCGAGATGCATAATAATCGTAGTCACCTACCGTAAAGCGCATAAAGGGTCTTATCACAAATCAATGAAAGAATTCAATAGCTCTACAACTCCGCGTCTGAGAATGAAAAATAAATGTACTGTAACTTATCGCGAAGTTATCGTAACTATTTTTATAATTTCATTGCCTTACAAGCAACCCTTATAACTCGTACTGTAGTTTGATTACACTGATTCTGTTATGCCACTTTATTACAAATATATTAAAAACTTAGTCCACTTCAATCATAATAATACATGATCCCACTGCAAAATATTTGTAGCGTAGTTAATCCAACTCACATCTTTACTTACACTCATGAATATTAGACTACATTTATAACAGAGTGCTAGTCATAAATAGACCGCAAAATATTTTCAATGAAAACAATTTTAATGAACTTTGAAAAAAGATTCATATACTAGTTCAAATGTTTTATTATTTAGTTTTTGTCTATTGTTTAAATAAAAAATATACGCTTTGGTAATTAAAATTTCCTGCCCGAAAATACATAGAAATAAAAATGCATAAAACTCAAAATATTTGCAGTATAGTCATACACGTTTAACCGTAAGAAGGTCCGTGCTAAATTCCTCATCGACGATACATTTCTTTGTTATGAGCGCACTCAGTTTAACGATGATCATAACATTTCTGATGTACATACATCCGTTTACAGGTTTCTACAGTTTCAGTATCTAAATGTATACAACTGAACATAATTTAATAGATAGAGCCAAACACTATTCATTTACATATTAACAGTGACCTTAACGTACGAAAATATACATTATTTGACACCCATGACGTAATGCCGATGTCTAAAGTTATCCACATGACAAAATACGTCGCAGAGAATAACCGTCAAATTCCATATTAATTTTTACCTTATGAGAGCGCTTAAAATGTTTTGTACCGTCGAAGCGAAACTAGTGTATAAAATATATGAAGAAATTTTTGAAGTGTCTTTAGATAGGCCGTGAACTCTCATTCAAATCAACTTGTAATATCGTATGTTCACGTCTAAAAACAAGTAACTTAAAACAGTATTTATTTCCATTTCATAACGTTATCTCTTTATCGGCCGTTTGCCAACGGAAATTCTCCGAACAATTCGAGCAAACGTTGTTCCTGTTATTCACACTACTGTGAATCATTTTAATACTTTGTTATGAAATAAATGTGTCCCCAGGAAACTTAGTTTCGGGATTTTACAATTATTTTATTAACATAGCCTTGATATTTTTCACCATGTGAAGAACGCCGAGACCATCCAACTCCTCGACAGCACGGACGGACATAGTGAGAAGGCTCAAAAGAACGAAACCTTTTAAGCTAGTGTATTGCATCGTCACAGAAAATACTGAACATAATCCGAAATAAAACAACACAAGGACAAACTATCTTCCCCTTAATAGAGACAATAAGAAAAGTTAATGGACACATCTTAGTTATAGATACTTTACCTAGCAAATTAAGTTGAAATTAAATTACTCATTAGTCACGTTAGGCTAGACTGTGATTATAAAAGACGTTCTTAATTAGAATATTTTAGTACAAAAAAATATTGTCTTGATGTACGTAAACAGATTATTAGTATAAAACATAATCACAATTTTGAATTTTTACAATTCCATTTGTTGAACAGCTCGAAAATTATTTACGCGTCTATTGCTTCCTCGCCACGTGGCGCGATATGCATTCAAATAATAGAAATTTTGCTTTGTACTTAGTACTTTCTAGTAAATCTATACCTGATAATACAATCGTATATGTATTGACTCCAATAGTACTAACTTAAAAAGGACTTGAGTCGTTAATAAATTACCGATTTTGAATTCAAGGCCATCTATTACATATGGAAAAAACTTAAAATATGTAGTGGGTATTACTACAAAAAAAAATTAGAAAAATCTAAAAAAAAAGAAATTAGCAGGTATAATTTAATGGAGCCAAATTAGATACGCCAGGGCGCACTCACAAGCAGACATTAAAAATAAATCATAAACGCAAATTCCACGAGCGCGGCGCTCTCAAGCAACGCGGCATAAATCCCAACAGTATCTTCAAAACTCCAAAATAGCATCGAAGCGAGTTGTAATTAGCATATCCAGCAGACGCGTCAACGATCCACTTCTCTTATTGATACGCATTCTTGTTCACACAAATATCACAACCGTGATCCGGAGGGGTGTGGTTGGAGGTTGAGGAATGTAAGCTAAACATTGAACCATTGCTACTATTACGCCCTACTAACCAATCATATTTAGTTCGAAACGAGCACGAAATGTGCCCGCAATAACTACTAAAGCTCGTAAAATACTAACACCGGTATATAATATTATTAATTTTCAAAACAAATTTCATATATTATAAAGTTATCGTCGATATAAGAGGCAACGAATGAGATGTGTGAGCGGACACATATCCAAAAGTTGTTTTCTCGTAGTTAAGCAGTACACGTTATAGTATGAGTCATCGAGCTTCATCAGATCTGGCAGCGGCATATGACGCACTACTCCATGACGGACACCAGAACCGTTTTATTTACACAATTAGGCTCTACTTTGTATGCCTCACACTATTAGTAACTAACGAATAAAAATTAAACTGCCTATAATTATAATGAATCACTAATTTTATTAGTTATATTACTTCTAATACCCGTAGTGACTGATTTTACCTTTAATGCCGGTAGTCACTAATTTTATTTGTAATACTTTATTCTCCATTTTAATGGTATTCAAAGGCATACCACAGACGAAACATTCTTACATTTTCGCCAACAAATAATAGAAGTAAGTCAAAACTTCCGAATGTATTTTCTCAAGAGGCCGACGGAGAATTCGAATTCCACGTCTGTGTAAGTAAAAGGAATTAATTAAAAACAAAAATAGAGGTCATCAACACTGCCAGTATCTGGAAGAGCGCGCTATCTATTCCGATAGCCTTGCTAAAACCACACACGCACAAGCTACTCCGCAGCGGTACGTAAGCCGGCCAGCACCTATGTGGCTATCTGATAACGCACCTCGATAACACACTACACCGAGCGGCTCACATCGATAAATGACTCTCTCGTGAACGCCACGCTTAACAAAAAATATTTTATAATAATATGGTTCATTTTATACTCAGATCATTTTGTATCAATTATAAAATCAGTGCTACGCTTAAACTTTGAATTACTATTTCAATAGCATTGTAATATTATGGCAATAACCCGATACAGACCGAGAAGCAAAGGTAGGTAAAGAAATTTTTGATTTTTTTACTGTCATGTTGCGTTTGTTATTGTAATAGTATAATGAGAATGTTGGTAACACGTGAGATATTTATTAATCATTAATATGACGAAAAGCTTCTATCTAAAACAAAAAAGGTTTTATTATGTAACTAAAAAACAAAGATAACGATACTTACCTTTCATATATCGTTACACATGTCTTATCTTTTAGTATGTTATATCCATCGCACCTAATTAATCTTCATAGTTTTGACGTGTTATTCCATATAATCGATCGTGTCTATCTATAGACATTAGACAGTAACTGTCGACTGCCTCGTTGGTCGAGTACTTGCAAACGCGACTGCCGATTGGGAGGCCTTGAGTTCAAATCCTGGGTCGGGTACTGTTGGATTTTTCTAATTTAAAATTTCTAGTAACGAATCAAAGTCTGGAATTGTGCCCGGTGTATGGCAATAGGCTCACCACCTATTATTCCATGAGACGTTAACCTAACTGGTGAAACGTGGGCGTGTACTACACTTCTCTGTGGACCCCTTCTGGGACTACAGACGCGATGTTACGTTTAATATATATGTATATAGACATACACACACACACTTTGATCAAAAGCAAATACCACTTTATTTTTATTCACCGTTCATTCACTATAACAATCAAGGCCAGGTCGGTTGCACCTAATGGTTAGTCACATTTTCCACCAGCCAACCTACTTTTATAACTTCTATTTTCTTCATCACCATCTATCTTCATAAAGAAGCCCAAATCAAAAAGAAACGAATCGATCCACTTCTAAAACAGAAGCAACATCAGAAACGTTTACCGTCTCAATGTCTCGCGGCCGCTAAATTATCGAGACGAGAAGCACCGAAATGTAAACACACGTGCGTAAATACGCACATCCCAACATCGGCGGCTCGTACGTCTAAATCGCGTATAAATCGTATGGACGGATGCGCGTAAATAATTCGTCAGTGCTTCTCACTCTCGAAGTCACTCGGACGTAATTACAGCGAAACCGCTATAAATCTTCATTAGAAACACCGAAGCGTTCTGGAATGTTCTCGATCGAATGGAATCTATCAGGTAATTATGTTTTAAGATATTTGTCCTGAGTATATAAATGCATTTTATTAGAGCGTGCCCTGGGATAGAAACGTATGAGAAAAGTATTTTGCTGTTACAATCCACTTTCTATGTCCTACATAGCTGGTTGTCTAGAAGATATCGCTGATTAGTTTTAAAACTGCCAGTTTACATATATGTATTGTACTGTAGTTGTTTGTTTCCTTTATAGTGTGCAGTCAATAAATAAACTTCCTATTATGTTTACATTTTTAGATGAAGCGTGTGGGATGAATAAAATAAAAATGTTTGGCACTCCATACGCTATGCCTTCG
>DWME01002653.1:0-20224 GCA_018244795.1 Parelbella ahira ahira | reverse complement strand
ACTACGGCCTTAACCCTCTCAATATGAGAGGAGACCCATATTCCAACAGTGGAATGACTAATGGGTCGATTATTATTGTTATTATTTATAACACGTATTATTTATATCACGTGACCCCGAAGAGGTAGGCAGTGGAATGTAGTATACTCCCACGTTTCACCAGTTACTTTTACGTCCCATGGAATAGGTAGTGAGCCTATTGCCATACATCGGGCACAGATCCAGACTCCGAGCCACTATTAGAAATTCTAAATTACAAAAATCCAATGGATATGAATCAAGGACCTCCCCATCGGCTGTTGCACTTGCAACCACTCGACCAACGAGGCAGTCAAAGAAAAAGTTGCACATGTCTAAGACAATAAGTAAATATCACCTTAATTACAAGTTATTAAGTTAATGTAAAAACATGATTTATTTGAGGCTGTAAATAAACTTTATCATTTTATAAAATAGAATATTAGCTAAGACATTGCCTACGAGTACCCATATGGACTTTTATCTCTTTTCTTTTCCCATGCCGAATAGTTCTTTTCCACTTGTAAATCATTAATTTCTCATTTTCTTTACTAACATTTGATTACCTACTTCACTGTACGTGTAAATGTGATAAAATATGTTATAAGGCTTCGTTTAATATATCTTAAGCGCAGCGTGTTCCGAAAGTCTCACGCTCGTATCAAATAAATGTTAATTTGCCACTTAGTTACCGCCGGAAATTAAGCCGGGAACGGCAATCCAGTGTACTGTATTCCACAATGGCTCTAGTCGGTTCTCTATCTCTTTTTAGATTTCTACTCCGATGCTAAAATCGTATTATTGCCTACAAATCTATATTTAAACTAATCAGAAACTAAGCAATATTATATTATAATGTATTTTTAGTCTTAGTGTGTGATATAAGTAACACAAAAGCAGAATAGAAAAAAAGTAATAGACCCATTTGGGCTTGAACCCAGCATCCCCTGAGTGAGAGACGGAATTCTTAACTACTAGGCTTCACTACATAAAATTAGAATAGGTTTGTCCTTAATTATTTATATTTCGTTCCTATTTAATTATTTATATTTCGTTCCTATTCCTACACGTGCTTTATAATACTAATTAAAATCTCTAGATTTTCTAACTTATGTTGGGCATATTGCTTTTAAAGATAAACAAACAGTAGATATTCTAAAAAGTTGTGGAAATTTCCACCACATGGTAAACAATAATAACGGTAAATTATTCCTACACATATAGTTGGTGAGTGTTCCATGTCTTCACCGGGTTGGGGCGGTGCGGAGCGTTATGGGTCAAGTGTATTTGGGATCGTCACATGTCAAACCACTCTATCATCTTTTTCCTCTACTTCATGTTTGTTTTCTCTACTCTCGATTATACCGTGCTTAAATTTAATCTTGATGATGTTTATGTACCTGCCACATCAATTTGAAGCAGATTTATTATGCATTGGTAGTGTTTCCGCAGACGAACCACGAACGGAAATGTCACCTTGAAGAATTTAGAAAGACCGTTGCCCACAAAGAAGTTGTTTTTAATAAAGATTTACTAAATCCTAAACATCATTTTGTTTTCTATAATAAAAATGAGCGGTCTTTACTTTTGAATACTAATGAAGTGTTATTTATTAAGTATGTCGTACTAAGGCGTATCCAATCCTTAAGGAAAATTACAATGAAAGTGACTATTTATAACAAAAAGATCTATTTTATGCGTACCGTAAGATTTTCTTGGATATATGGTTGCCATAAACGAAAAGAAAACCTCAATTCAAATAGCAGACACAGCCCAGTCACTTGAGGGCAAAGGAAAAATTATTCCGATGACGTAATTCGAATGAAATAAAGTTCCACAGATGGCGAGACACCCCTGGAGTATATTTTTTGAATAATGACCGTCAAATTCGGGGCTGTCCTATTAAAAGTTGCCAAGATTATGGGCATTAGCTCGAGGGAAAAATTTAACTTTTCCATAATACGTAGAATATTCTTTCGGCTATTCAGTGTTACTTGGGTTCGGCGTTGGAAATCTTAGAAGGTTTCTTTATTGTTGTATATTATAAATGGCATGGTGCCTTTATGGCTGTACCTGATACTGAATAAAGGGCTTTCGTTTTATTTATCAGAGGTAGGTAGTTAGGTTCAGGTTCCTCTTTTGTCATTCTCCCGGACCACGAAGTGTATGATAAGCTTACAGTTATTGTAAATTTAATGAATACGGTATTTATTTTCTCTTCCTTATTATTGGCTTGGATCATCGTGACTTGCTGATTTTAATGTCGAGAGGTTCTCAGTACAGAAATCATGAGATTCCTCACATAGTGGGTCGCCGACGGTTATTTTGTTTAGTCACTGGCTTGTCTCTGTCTTCGGTCGCTCCTCATGGTAAACAAGGATAATTCCGTCTATTCCTCTAAAATGCCAATTTGTCGCGCAGGTCTTAACTAGGCATACTTCAATCTTTATTGTTTTCGATTTCTTCTACATTTAATTCTTTCTCTGTGTAGGTCCTCGACGAGGCCAGCGACGTTAAGCAATAGTAAATTTTTTGTACTGTGTTCGTAAAGTGGTAGAAAATTAGCTGTAGATTTTAGCAACAAAACATTCCTTCATCTTCATCATCATCATTATCATCATCAGCCTCTAGACTTCCACTGCTTGACATAGGTCTATCCACATCGGAGCCATTCCTTTTCGTCCTGAGCTTTCCGAATCCAGCAGCTTACCGCTGCCCTCTTCAGGTCATCAGACCATCTCGTTGAAGGGCGAATAAATAAATAAATTCCTTAGCGTGACAAAATCGTAATGAGAATTGAAACGCTCGTAATGATCTATATTTTTGTTATCTCGCTGTCCGACGTGGATGACGTCTCGGAACGTAAAGGTTGAAACGATAGCTTAACACAGTTTGGCATCTATACATACTTAAGACTGCGTCGTTGCTCGAGTGATTATTAAATGCGACTGCTGATTGAGTAACCCTCGGTTCAAATTCTGAGTCGGCTTTCATTGGCTTAGATTTTTTAGAAATTGCTAGTAGTGGCTCGGTGTCAGGATCTGTGCTCGGTGTATGGCAATAGGCTCACCACCTTCTATTGTGGAATCATCCACGCTTTAATTCTCATAATGTAGAATTCGAATTATTTCAAAAAATTTTTTTATTCTTTATTGCTAGCGATACCTAATGTTATCTGCTCTATAGTGAATGAATTACATGAAAATTTATTTATTCATTTTCACGTATCTGTCAATTAACCAATATACAAAGATTCACATCATAAAATCATATCCCAAAACTTTTCTCATACCAATATTATAAACGCTCTAATGATAAAATTCGGTGCGAATTTAGTCTTTATTACAATAGCAATTACGCTAAGCTCGGTCGTACTTTCGCTAACCGCACAATTTTAACCGGGGCACGCTGCGCTACAAATTCTAAACGAAAACTGAATTAAAATACCATGTATTTTGTAACAACACTGAGTTTATAGATGGTAATAAAATGCAGAGAATTAAACGAGTGTTATTACACGAGTATTTTTTTCAGAGTGCTATTGTGATTTTATCAGCAACGTATCTGTTTATGATTTTTAATAAAAGTAAAAAATGAATGCTAATTTGTGAGGTATTTATTGCACAGTTGTGTGCAATTTATTTAATTAAATGTATTACTGTGTAAAGGATACAAATAGGGAGTCAACCTATCGGTAAGTGGCTACTGTATGACGGCGTGCCCACGCGACCCCGAATAGTGTGATGCTTGACATGCCGAATGGAACATTGACAGAATAAAATAGACTTCAAAACAGCGTACTGAAATAGCAAGGCGTTATCTCTGTTTAAAGATTTTTATAGTCTGCAGTGGAACGGCTAAATTGGAATATTGGGAACAACAAGTTCTATTTCTTTCAGAAGTCTTAATTTTTATACACAAGTCTGAGAAACGGTCGTGTAAAGAGAGTGATGTATGCAAGTAGAAGAAGCCCCGTAAGCTCCGCAAGGATAGTGATATTTGGTCTTCGGTACTCTCTGTCTACTCACAACGTTCCTGGTGTGATAATATGTTATAATAATTGTTATAATGTTAATAATAACTACAATTATGTCGGAAATTTGTCGATTCATTTTACAATGATAAAATAAGTACTGGAATATTTTATTTTGCTGCCACCTTTTTAGTACACTTCGCATTAGGTTTACAAAATGTAGTGATAAAATTGAATATAAAACTTGAATAAACAATATTCAATGAGTCTATTACACGCTTCTGTTTTCTCCGAGGGGCTTCTCGGGCTCAGAATCTCACTTTTTAAATATTAAATTGAAATGAGATATTCTCTGAATTTATTTAATCTTCTATCTTGAAAATACCTCTTAAAGGGTAAAAAATCCTAGGATTTCCTTAAGTTTTTAAGTGAACGAAGATTTTAATAGTTCAGGGGATTCAGTATTCGATTAACAGGTTTTTCTACTAAACTAAGATACTTATAATTAGAGCAGAAGGAATAGAGAAGCATCTCCCGCTACTCTTCCTTCAGCAGGTGGGCAAATGTTTTGAGTGTGGCTGGACAGGCCATTCAGAGATCTCAAGGCCAATAATATTGAGTTAAGTAGAGAAAGCACTTATTTCCATTACTTGGCCTTTGGCCACCGGTTTCCAAACACTTACTGATCCAGAGACTCGAGGTTCGATTCCTACACAGAACAAATACTTGTGTGATAAAAGCAAGTGCTTGTGCTATGTTTAGATATAACATTTAATTGTGTAATTATTTATGTATGTACGTACACAGAAAATTGTAACCATGCACCGCTCCCCAGGTGTGGCCCATGTCCCTCTGTTGATCTCATAAAATCGCTACTAGACAAGGGCTAGACTATTCTAATAATGATTTTGTTGATTCGTGGGGTCCACACCAGCACCTGTCTGCCACAACAGTCATCAGTTTTGAGACCTTTGTTAAACACACTGATACTTCAACATGCAACGCCTGTCAGTAAATTATATCAAAACAATGAATATTTATGATATAACTGCTGTTATTACTATGATTAACCATTAACCATCTCCTTCTACTTGATAAAACACAATCATCAGCCTGGTAATGAATCATTTAATTGAAACCGAATGATTACAACTGATTATTTTGGGCGGCAAGGAAATATGATGTCTTTCAGTATAAATGAATCCATTTAACGGCAAAGCCAAATCAAAAAAATAATCGCGGAAACAATTCTATTAGAGCACTAATTAAAATCTGAAGAGAATCACAAAAAAGCACGCGAAAACTTTATTATCTCGCGCAATTAAAACTTCGTTACCGCGGAACGTAGCAACTACGCTGTTCTGATGTCACGCGATAAAATGTCTAACATCTATCACGCGCGACAAAGACACGCATATTTAAATCCAACACTAAAATATTAATAGAAGCATTTTCGTGGCTTTTTTCTAAGTAATTAGCGACTTTATGTTTTCTACTGTTGTTTAGTTATGGTTGAATTATCACACCCCGTAACGTCATAATAGCGTAACAAGGTCGTATATTACGAACATATAATACAGTAACAATAAAAATAAGATGGCTAGTGTATACACGCTTAAAGATCCGTGCAACTACATTAACACTAAACACAGTTAAGAAGTGATTTAATAAAAATCGTTACACACAAACTTTAGCGATAACCCGCACTGGGTCAAAGAAGAACGTCGCAGAAGTGGCCATTGTGCCGGAACTGCCTAAATTATGACTGACATTAGAGTATTTGATGGTGCAATTTTTATTCGTCCGTCCTCGTGATAATACTGACAATACTTTTTTATTTGATTGTTTCTCACTGGCATAAATCATTTTTAGTGCGTATAAAATATAAAGATAAAGAGGACAATAAAGCATACAACCTCAGTCTTCTAATATTACATGCGATTTTTCTTTTCTGTATAAGAAAATCCGATCCCTATAAAATTAGGTCAATAATAGGAATGAAAATAGGTTAAATCGTAACTCCTAAAATTACTCAATCTTTCCCATGGTTTTCTGCAAAAACTCTCAAAGAAACTGACTAATGATAGACGAGAGCTTGATTAACGACTGCGACGCTGCGTGGATCAGTCGTCATGAGTCAGTTTTGATAGTTGCAGTAAGATTTCCTTCAAGCGGCCAATACATTGAAATAAATGACCAATATTGCAACTTACTTTTTATTTTTAGTAATTATATGCGGTGACAATTTTTTTTTAAAAGTAAGATGTTATCGAAGAAGCCTCTTTCATGGTTTTTGGTAATTTTAATATTTATCGGTCATTAAATGAATGTGTCGCCTGCATTGAAAGAGCCTATTCAGTTAAATAGGCTTGGTCCATTTTTGGATGCATCATTGCTTCCCATATATTAGGCGGTATCAAAGGCAAACGTAAATCTATAAGTACTATTTGACATCTTATGTGAAATCCTTCCCGTGTTAAATTTCTAATTCCTCTCATAAACTTTGTATCACGGAACAAGACGCCGATACTGGTAAACAAATCATTATTCAACAAGTGGTAATGAGTTGGCGAGTTAATGAAACTCGAAAAACGACAAGATCATCGACATCGCTCCGACGAAAAAACTCCAAGGAACTCCAGACAGCTGAGTGGCTGACTAATGACTGTTACGCTAAATAAACCATGAGTCAATCGGGACTCGGAGAGTATTTTTAAATGTTCACGCTTGATTGCGATCTGCATATGCGGATTAATGGACGTTTACCGGAAGTTTTGTACCATCTATAATGCCTCTGAGGAAGTCTCCCTAACAACTAGAAGAGTCCGAGAACCTTACTATAATATAGAAACCAAATGTAATTCAAGCAATATTCATATATAGGCAAAATAAAACCAGATTCTATTTAGCAAAGCAAATCATTCGCAACCGCTTATGTTTAAATTTCATGTTAAACTTAAATTTTTATTTAAGACAGCATGCCATCACACCTGTATTTTCTCGACGGGATAGACAGAGGAATATAGTATTCCCACTTTTCGCCAATTATGTACATACATCATATGTCCCATGCTATACGGGGTGAGCTTATAGTACGGGGTGACGCGCGGTATAAATCCAGACTTCGTGCTACTACCGGAAATTTTGTTGGAAATACTCAATTGCATTGAACTTTTGTTCTGCAGTCGCGCTTGCAGGCATAGGACCCATGAGGCAGTTTTTAACTTATTATATGAGATATAATAACCTTCTTTGACTTACACTCTTTCACAAAACACTTTTTATACACGTCTAAAATAAACCGAGGGCAACAATGAATCAATATTAAACAGCGGATACTATGTACGTATATACATATGAACGAATAGATGAACGAACGAATTCGGTGGGCGAACAAATAATTGAAAGGAATAATGACACGATATAAAAACTGTCATAATACATATGATGAATACAGGGTAGCAGTTGATAAAAAGAAATATTTAACAATATATTAGATAGATTGTAAAAATGGAATTT
This sequence comes from Parelbella ahira ahira, assembly GCA_018244795.1. Taxonomy (NCBI): domain Eukaryota; kingdom Metazoa; phylum Arthropoda; class Insecta; order Lepidoptera; family Hesperiidae; genus Parelbella; species Parelbella ahira. Next base: position 12,714 of record DWME01002653.1, on the reverse strand, counting down.
GACTCTACATAATTTAGGTGCTTATCTATTTAAAGCATGAGTTTAAAAGCGATACGTCAATAAATTAATATCAAAACGGCTCAATTATACTCATTAATCGACTTCTCAGTGTTCAATGAATACGAGCATTATCCATTTCGCTATTAAATCCTCATTTGTCGATGTGACACGCAATAGATTTACGAAAGCCCTCAGCTTCATTGATTACGCCAATTCCTAATCTTGAGATATAATCACGAATAATTACACACTCGCAGGTAATATTGTAAGCCTCTGTTTTATCTCTTAAGCTGATTATATTAAATGAGTAACAAACGATAGACATCCAGTAAGTGCTATTGAAGATAGGACAATAGTTTAGTACAATACTGAATTTAAATGTGATTTATGATTAAAATACATACATATGTGATTTTGAATTAAAGTATCTGTTTGAAATGATGATGATAATGACGGAATACATCACGTAAATCATAGAGGAATAAACATACAATTTATGTTATAAAGTCTAGTACCTACATCTTATCTGTATGTCTACTAGATGTTCCATATTTTTTTACAATTATCCTAAAGACACCGAACTTATGTTCTTAAAGAGATCACAGAGGTCGGAATGAAGGTCTAAAGTAATTATTATCGAACCGCAAATAAAGCATAACATTATCCGTAAAACAGGTAATGAGGCGAAAAATAATTATGGCAGATGGTAGAGACCGGATTTTACCTTAATTTTATGGCAACATTGTCGGGAAACTAATTCGGTGAGCGAAAATTGCTTATTACAATGGTTCACGCACTCAGTTAAATACAGCTAATGCGGGATCATTTGATATAACGCACCGGAGGAATAGCATCGTTAACATGGAAATTGTTTGGTTTCTGCAGAACATTTCTTGTCAATGGAGAAATCTAGAAACGACAAAAAATACCGGAAACATTTATAAAATCGTCCGTATCTTCATTGTAATAAATACTGACATATTTCATAAAGGTACATGCAAAATGTCCAACATCCATAAATGGAACGTCGTTGCTTATTTAGAAAAAAAAATCATGACCTAATCGCCTCAGATGTGCCGATAAGTGCCGCCCCATTTAGTCTTAATGGCCCTGAAATTAAGTTACACTCAAATCGACGTCTTGTAGAGGGTCCTGCTCACTTTGAAGTGGTGTTTGGAAAGAGGGTGATGTATCGGTTCATTCGTATTGTTTTTACTTGCTTTCCGGGGCGCAGTTTGTAAGTTGAAAGTTTTATCGTAATACCAGACGACTTGCGCGCTAAGGGTTCCGAAGCAACTTAAGTAATGGCTTCTGTTAGCGGGCGATGATTTTGTCACTTGATTGACGGACTTCCAGCAATATTGTCGAACAAATTAGGAAGTGACGTAAAAGAAACTTTCAATGAAACTGGGAAAACAATGTAGACAGAAAATATAAAAATATTACAGCAGTCGATGAACTTCATAATAATAGGCATAACTGTTTTATAAAGGGTATGGCGGTAATAAATTACTAAGCAGTATTAGCCTAGGTCATGGAGGGGAAGTAATGCGAACTCCTAGAAAATACTTTTTGCTTAAGAGATCTTGTGCCTTTTTAGGTCAAATATCGCACGCTATAATTGTAAAGGAATGCCCTATGAAATCTACAGGTCTTACGGTTCTACATCCGGTACTTTATAGTATTGTACGATTTAGCAACTCATATTTGACAGATGTCCATGATATTAAACGTTTTTATTGAAGAACTTCTCTACTGTAATTATAAATTGTTAATGATAATGACGTAATGAGAACAGCAAAAATTCTAAGTAAGATTGGCGTCAGGCAGACAACCGATGTTCAAACTATTTCCAAATCTGTTTGCCATTCCGTCGATCCCAGCTTATTTGGGAACAAGGCAGAGAAATAAGGAAAACATGTCTAAATTGAAAATGAAATACATAAACATGAAAAAATTCGAAGCTTAGACAAGAAGAGCTTAACAATTTTCCTTTGAAAGCGATGAAATGTAAGATATAAAACCATTTACAATTTTCGAGCGTTACCTTTCACGAATTTGTCTTCGTCCGTTCCTAATCTGGAATCACATTCATCACTAAATATAACGTTAAACGTAGCAATAGCGCTCGTCTGCTCTGAATTTCTTTTGTGCTCACCTCAGGGTAGCTACCCGGGGCTACCATTAATCGTCCGCTCGTTCCAGCAGCGGGCGATGAGGCGCGTGACAAATGACGTCAGACCCCAAAGCCCCTCGATAAAATTACTCGATAAAAAACTATTTAGCCCCTTTATTGCCAATAAAGATACCGTTTGTTTATAGTTTTGGGGAGGTGTGATTAAGTCTGCTTTCGGCGAACTTCATTAAAGTGGGGTAGACGTGAACTAGTTAAGAGTTTGCGGGAAATGAATGTGTTGTGTGGCGGGATTTAGAAGTTGCTTAATCTTTTGTAAAGGAATTGTTCGAAAGTTTGTAAAGAATAGCAAACGAGGTCGGAGCGAGTTCTTTATGCATTTAATTAGTCCGCGTTGATTAAATTTTATCAATGCATGTGGGAAAACCGTTGCGATATTAACGATGAAAATTCTGTGATTCATAACATTACAGTTAATCATGTAAATGTTATTACGCTCTCTGCATACCCCGTAAGTGACCTGGCGTGATGATATGTTTAATAATAATAACGATTTTTATTTCCACATGTCCACTGCGTAATGTATAACAGAATTATATTTTAACCGTTGTGTTTTTCATAAGTAAAAACTCTTAAAAGCCTGTACAAATCTCCCCAACCCACTACTGAGAATTCTCTTACATGACATTTATCGTGCGCCCGTAATTTTCCATCGAGCATTATACACGGAAGTCCAAAAGTCGTTTCTCGGACAATGGGGTCTGTAGTACCCGGAACTATAAATTCAGCATAATGGCCGCTCGACAGCAGTAGAGGGTTCGAGACTTCGAGTGATATCCTATCAGTTAATCGGTTGGAGTGTTGCGCTTTTGTGCGTATTGATTTGCGGCTTCGAACCACTCCTTCGCTTAATACGACTTTCACGGAATTACAAGAGCCTTCAAAGTAATAACGTCGAAACGAGCAGTGAAATATTTTTCCTCGTAATCCTCCGTCAACATCCATCGAACAAGGTGAATGATAATAATAATATTACAAACAGTAGTATGTTATTAATACATCTGTTTATAAATAATAAACTGAGCCACATTTTCAAAATTGCTTTAATGACAGACAGAATTTTGAAAGGAAATATTAATGTATTCCCAAAACCAAAATATTACATACGTATTTTCACGCCAAGTCCCTCACGAGGTAAGCAGAGAACACGGAGTATGAAATATCCCGATCCTTGTAGACCAGCCGTGGTTCTTACACATACATCAATCTCTTCATACAATTTATCATCAGCCATCTGTAGCCAAGTTCGAATAGGACTATAAACAGAACTGTTTGTATTACTTGGACTATGTAATGAATAAGAAGACTGTATAAGAATGTTTACTAGTACATATTTAATAGATATAAATATTGACTTGCTAGCGAATGACCGTATGCCACACTCAATAAACTATCGCAGACCTCATATTAGACCCTACTGCAAGATGGTAAATTTTGTTTTCTTATTTTAAAAGAGTTCTGGAAGTTTCCTTCCGCCGGATTTTTCTCCGTACCTACCATAGCCTGAGGGGCGCACTAAGCCGATGAATAAATGATATCTTTAGCAATGTGTGACCTTCATATTGACCTTCATATTGTATTATATGTGCACCACTGAACAAAACTATTTGAATTTGATATACTGCTGCTTGTGGGGTGTTCGGTGCGGAGTGCTGTTACATATAGATTTTTTATTAAAATATTTACCATACATGTATCTGATCGGAATATAAATTGTTTTAAGAATGCCTTACGGTAAAATTGCGTGCACCGGTGGTCTACGCTCCACGCACGGGAAGAATTGTGTACTCGTTCTACCCTCTCCATTTTGTAATTTACATTTAGTAAAATGTTTTTCATGCGCTTATTTTCACGGAACTGCCTATGTCGGAATTACACGGTTTTTTTCAGGTTTATCATTTGCCTTCGGGTTTATAAATTAATTATCAGTTTAAATTAATTATCAATTATCAGTCTATCTTCGACCTCATTTACTTCTAACAATAGTAACAGAGATCTAACTTTATGCACGTGCACGACGAACTCATAATCGTCTAATACGGACAGTTCAAGTCTATTCTAAGTTGCGCTCTCTCATCCTCTCTCTCTTCTTGTGTGTTGAAACCTAGCTCTAGTGCAGCTCATATTTCTGAAGTCCACTTTAGACCTACTTTAAAAAGTTTCGTCCAGTCACAAAGTCAATAGACAGAGTTAGATCTGGCAAAATTGCCTTTCCCTTTTTATCCCTCGGAATATTTGAGAATTCGCGAGAATTCAATAAGAAGAGCAATCTGGGATTCTGCAAATATTCGCGTGTGGGGTTCTTGGGAACATTTTTTTGTACAAAATTATGTTTGCGATATAAATTTTTCAAACAAAAAACTTGACCTTGTTAAAGTAAACGTGGCACATTTTATATCAAAACAGACTCTAATAAATCTATGTACTGTACAATAAATTTTGTACCTACAATAATTACCGATAATTTCAGTCCAATGAGGGATTGTCTATTATTCCGTAACATGGACAGTGTGGTGAAATATGCGCGACAACTAACATTTAACACTCTACAAATAAAATATAACATGCTGTGACTTATTCAGTAACTCATAATTACGCTAATTATCTTTGAAACTTATCAGGTACTACTGATACCTATCATCCAGGGCACATTTTGCAAATTTATAACAATAATCTTATTTCTCTAATAATGTTACATATTATGAAAATCTAAACAAAAACGCTGTGATATGAGAGTTTTTAGGAAACAGACAAAAAAACTATCCTGTAAAAATTGTAATGCATTGAGGACCCGTTCGGTAAATGGCACATATTATACAAGAAGGGAGGCTGACAACCCCATTTAATGGCCGGTCAACCTCTACGCAGGGGTGAAATTTATAAAAAAAGAATATAGGTAGTTGTGCAACCGAGTATAAGTTACATGTAACGTAATAGTTGGAATCCCGACTCACGTCTACCTTTTTATATTCAATAGCTCAATTCCGGTCACGTTATCGCGTCCGTGGGCCGATGAGTCCCTGTTTTTGTTTGTTCCAGAGAGTATCATTTTTGTTTTATGTGATAACTTGTTGGGGTTATTGAAGTACGTATTACCGAACATGCGAACATTCGCAACAAACCCGAATAATGTATTTTGTTATGCATCGACCCCAGAGCGATACCATGAAGGATGCCTCGTCTAAAACGTTATGTTATACTTTATAATTGTTCTAAAATATTTAACCAATCATCCCATATAAGTAATATCACGGCTATGTAACGACAATCAAACTAACACCGACACATGGAATAAATACGTAAACTCAATCATTAAAATTTTTGTTACATTCAAAAAGGAACGTGGAAATTTTGCTTAGTGACTGAGTCAAAAAATCGGCATTGTGACTAATATGCGAAAATGTCTAAAGTAGTCAAAATAATTATATGCAATCACTTATATGGCAAAATATAAAGAATTTTAACCTTCCAAAGATTTTTTAATACATCATTATTACAAATAAATACATTTTCAACACGGCAAAATTAAAAAGTATCATAAATGCGAAAAAACGCATAACGCTCGCATACTGATTGCGTTATGACTACATATTATTATGCCCCATTCGCCGACATCATCAGCGCAAACGGTGTGAGAAGCAATGCTCTGCGATCCCAAACTCTTATGCCCAGCATGGGAATAAGAGTTGAGGATTAAGGGAGACCCCTTTTGGGTAGGCATCTATCCAGCTCTGGACTGACACAGGCTATGATTTTGACAGCTTCAGTAGCATATATCTACTGTATTGGATTCAATGAAATAAAGGTTAACTGAAGAAGTAATTTTGTCTTTGGGGTTAAATCCTATAGATTTCATTCCGTTTCAGTCCTTTTCGACGTGCTTTTATTTGTTGTACGTTCTGCTTTTTGAGCAAAGCCAACGATCGTCGAACTCGGAAACTAAATGTCAGTGGCGTTTTTGTAATCCTCGAAACGAGATAAGCTGCATCCATACAACAGAGCTTTTTAAATTGCCATTATATAATTATGTTTGCAATATCTTTTGATTTTGATTCACGAAATGTGAATATACTCGTAAGGTTTTCTATTTCATTTGTTTCACGCTCATTGAATTTTGAATTCTAATGACGTTGGAATGATAGCGCGAGTGGAAACGATACTTAATTATTGTTACGCATTTAGTCATTTATTCCTCCCTTATTGTAATATAGTAGTTGGTTTTTTAATAATAACATCGCGTGTCTAATCTCCGAAGAGGTAGGCAGAGGAGTGTAGTACACCCAAGGGTTTCACCAGTTACGTTTAGTTTATACTATGTTTACTTTATTTATTTTACCCGTCTAAATATAAAACTCATTCTGAACACATTTCACCGTCTCTATAGTATAATGGCTGTAAGCACAACTGTTGAGTAAGGCATCCTAGATTCGATGCCGAGATAGGACAAAAAGTTATCGAGGTTTTCTAACTTGAAATTCCTTATTCTAGCTCAAACTCTAAATTTATACACGGTATGGCAGACTGACTCCCTATCCCCGAAGAGATACTCATAATATGTACATACATAATATGAAAAGTAGGAATACCACCTAACCCGTCAGAGAAACAAAGGCGTCACGTTATATTTTGTACAATAAATAACTCAATTTACACTTAAAGGAGCACAAAATCTACTGCTAATTTCTGATGTTAAAATCAAACATACCTTCTAGTGGCACGGGAGTAAAAATTTAATACTTTTAAAAGCCTTTTTACAGTCCATAACAATCTTTTAAACAGTCTATTCCCGTAATACGCTCACTTCAGTACAAAGAGGTCTTTATACTGAGCGCGCGCTGTAACAACCTCAGTTGAAATTATTGTTCCAATCATTATTAAAACAACTTCTTTATTTAAACTCAACGTATTATATTTCATTGCTTATCACGGCGTTATTCAAAGAATATTATGAACAAAACGTTACATCGTGTATCAAACAAGGACGATTTAGAAAAATATTGCTATTTGATTGATTACAATTTATCAGTTTGCAGGTTAGTCACAGAAGTGTAACCACAATATTGATTGTTAGTACGTACCTACTGATATATTTGTACTATTCATCACCGCATCACATACGACGTATAATATTGTTACATTAACATTCTGAAATAGTAATGAACTATTTTTCACGTCTTCATCTCGCCCAAAACTGCCGCGACACGTGCAATGCACAAAAGAGCTTCATCGCTGTCGTTTTCATTATCCCCGCGGAACGAACTGCGGCTTTGTGCGGCGACAGAATGTGCGGGCGGCGCTTACACACTAATTGTTTTTATGTCATTTCTGAACACATGCGCGTTTTTGCAGACTTCATGCAGTTTCAAGTGTATTTTAATGTTCACTTCCCCGAGAATTGCACTTTTATTTCATAAGAAGAGGCTTGCGATTTGAACTCAATGTATTTTACCTGTGCCTATACTCATTATAATGTGTTTGTCACCCCACACTTAGTCAGCGTGGCGGATTACTGCCTTATCCTGTTCATTTTGAGAGGAGACCCGTATCCAAGACTGGAATAATGTAATGGTTGATGATAATAGCGATGATGTTATTACATGTAACATTATCATATCGATGTTGAATTATTATCATTGCTTTCTATTAATCTTTATTAGACTTGGATCTCTCCTTAGCGTTAGCAGAAAAATAGTTTTATAATACCTAAAAATATAACAGTTACCCTTTGCCTAATTATATTTGGTGATGGTTCTTGCCTTCACAGCGTCCGCGCCACTTGAAAACCGCGCAGAAGTGGAATTTATTGTGATAGGAATTAATGCGGGGCCTTGTGGATATTTCTATGGTCAGTGGAATGTATATAATGTCGATAAACACATACAATAATTTAACGAGTATCGAATAATTAAAAGAATACATCACATTAAAACAAACTCGGGATCGTTAATGTTATCGCATAATTTATTAAGCTTCTTGCAAACAATGCTCATAAAAGAACTATAACGACTTCACGGAACGCCTTTACGACTCATCACATTTCTAAATCTCTTATGAGCGCTAAAGCTAAATACACTTTTATTACTCTCTCACACTTCAGTTAAAGCTATTCAATGTTCATTTATGGAAATTTTTCAGTACAATCGTTGATTCCATCATAATACAAGGCATAAATCTTAATCAAAATATTGAGAAATGACTCTAATGAACCTACATTTGTTTAATTATTTGGAAGTAAGTATGGCTGCTGGCAAACAAGCGGCTACTACTGGAACTAACCACGCCCACGTGTGCCAGTCGATCGTACTAAGTGGACACAGTGGCATCTGCACCTAATCCCAAATTCATCTTTGAGGTCGGTCATCGTTTTCTTGGCGGAGGGTGGTATTATCGCGAGCATGGTTTCTGCTACTTGAGATTAAAGTTAATCGCGCTTTTTATGGCTCCATCTAGAACGTACATACGCCTTTCCTTAAAAAAAGCGGGCAAAGGCTGTTCTTATTTCCGGCTCGATGGCCGTGACGTCACGTATCCGGAGCGGCTCTGGTTAGACACTCTGATAATGGCGTGTTTTTATGTAAATACTACCACTGTAAAGGCATTTCGCTCATGTGAAGGGGTGAGATAAACTAAAACGCGGAACTGCGACTTTTTAGTTCTACGCCAGTTTTCGTCGGGTATTTTTTGGTTTTGTGTTGTTTGCATTTTGGGGTTACGTTGCTTCCTTTATTGTTATAGTCTGTTTTGTTGAAAGCATAGAAACTTTGTTCTTTCTTTAGTGTGTATAACATAATATGATTCGGTTAAATTGAATTTACATTTTAATAGAGCTAATAAAAAGAATTTTAATTTTCTTTATAAACAGGACACTTGGACATTTGGGATGGACATAATTGTTCTTATCGAGATAAGACATTATCAGTTTTATTGTTCACAGCATTGTGTTGGTATTTCTCAAGGGTAATCTGGCTACTTCCCTTCAAAACTGTCTCGCAACTCTATAGCTGTGACGTCACAGGTATCGCGATGAATGAGCGATCTCGAAAGTATTTTTAACAAGGTAAGGGAAATAATTTTGCGTTCCATTAAACAATCAGTGCTGTTTAAATCAATCGTAAACTTCGGTGAGCCGAAAGTGGAAGACAACCCGAAAGGGTATATTAAACAATTTCGACCGAAGCCGTATCTATAGGGCTCTATAAAACCCACAGAACAAATTTGTTTGTTGAAACTTCGAGCTTGTTTGGCATTTTAATCGTGTTTTCGTTGAACTTAAATTCGTTTAAACTCAGGTTCGGGACAAATTTTAGGTATGCATTAACGCGTCTGGGCCGTTGGACTTTTTGTTCTGAATTTTTGGACCCTCCCGCCCACGTAGTGTTAGTCTAACACAGAATGTACTAGTTAGGTTTACTCGAGTTAGATACAACAGAGTAAGTTTCGTCAAATTAAAAGAAATTTCGTTAAAACTTGTTTGTTGTTTTAAATTATACCCGAGTTACCTTTTATACAGAATATATGTTTCTAAATGATCATTTGACATCGTGTTTCGGTTATTGAAAAAAAAAGCAGCGAGAGAACGCCTCGATAACGTTATTAATTTGGGTTACGAAATCCCAAATAATATTTGAAATGTAAAACAAAAGATTTTCAGTCGTGTATTTCTTTGCAAATTCCCTATCTGCTAGCGTCGAATTTAGTGTTGCCAACATAATGTCGAAATAACTTCGCACCGTTGCCCGCTGCGGGTAATATCTTAAACTGATTTTTCCTAAGCATCCTCAGCATGAATATTGCGGAAATTTCATAACCATACAGCCGTTTTCGCAACATCGAACTAGAACTACATTAAAACTTTATCGGATTCGTCCTACATCTAACTCGACGTCCGCACCGATTTATAAATGCCAAAGTTTAAATGTGTACGCGTTTGTTTCACTGAAACTCTGTCAATTATAAAAGCACTTGAAATTATTTATGATTATTTGTTCATTCAATATAACATCACGCCTGTATTTCCCCGAAAGCTTACGCGGAGGAGTGCAGATCTCCTACATACCATTGAATAGGAGATGAAGCTATTGTCATACACAATCACATGAAAGTTACTAAAACCTAATAACATTTTACCCGACCCGTCATCGAATCCAGAACTTTGCTGCGTATTCACACTTGCAAGTTCTTATTTATGTATTTAAAAAACAATAAATGTAATTTTTTCTTAATAATTAAAAGTCTAGATAATTTTCGCGAGACTCTGCCACTTATATGTCTGTGAATAATTTATCTCGCTTTACCACAAGTGGATCAAAAAGAATGTATTGAAACATCTAATATCACGCGGTCACTAGACACATTACTTTAGGCGGTTTAATAATAAATAAAAATGTAAAATATGTTAGAGATATAGGTAACTCATACCACTTAACGAAAATTTTCTATTCTAGTTTTACCAATTAGGTCAAATACTCGATGATGGAGAAATGAAAATCTACAAAATAAGTTTGAGTTTGCGAGCAATGTACGTAGACAAAGCACGTTGGATCCCTACAGATAAAGATATTTATCTGTGAGTGCTCTATGCCTACATCGTAAGGGCCTTGACGTGAAGGTATAATAGTTTTAATTTTCTGAAGATTATAATTCTTACGTTGTCTCCAGGTCTGCACGGACTGCCAGGTGTCAATGGAAGTGGAGAGAGACCTGAACGGCCGTACTTTGACGACGTGTCTCCGCGGAATGTATCTACCGTCGTCGGCCAGTCCGCCGTGCTCCGCTGTCGAGCTAAACACATAGGCAATAGGACTGTGAGTATACATTTGTGATTAAGATTTGAGGTTAGGCTTTTCTACGCAACTTGGAGCACCCATTTTAGGATGCATCTGCGATTTCGATCGGGGGAGATCTCGGCAGACGCTAGCCTACCCTAAGACAAAAAATTTTGTGGGATGGAAGATTGTTATGTAAATACTGAAATGGGAAACACCCGTACAAGAATTTTTACCTTATTAATAAAACAACAACATGACGCGACTTGCCAAATATAATAATTTCAATAAAATACTAATATATTTAGGTACAAAAACCTTAATCAACCCTATTGTTGTATTAAGACGTTGTAACAATTACATCTTTTTTATCGATACAAATTTTTGTCATAAAACGCCAAGAGCAACAAACAGAAAAAAAAGCAAGATCCTATCCTCCCTTTAGGTAATAAAACTGCAAATGCTACATTAATAAATTCTTTAATTAAGCCATTTTCATCTGCTCATAGTAAAAGAAAATCCTAGTAAAGATCCATCACTCTCGAGCCTGAGTATTATCTAAGCCAGCTGTTAGTGCGCAATAAACGTACATAGCTTTGTCTCATTTCTTTTTTGTAAATGAAGGCAGGGACTAGGTTGAGTCATAAATCTTATTACAAATTAAAAGACTCATGCCTATAATTGAATCACTGGTTTTATGACACTAACATTTTAAAAACGCTGTTTTACGACTGTTTCACGACCTTCAAACGTTACTATGTCAAACAAGCATTTGTATAAGTCGACCTTTGGATAAAAGCTAGAAATAGAAACCACAGAAAATGAAAGAATTAAAATGTAAGGCTATAAGCAATCAAGAATTTACTTCCTGTATACTTAGGTAGAAATAAATCCAAATTGCTAACGATAATGATGGAGTATAGGTTTCAAATTTGACATTTTTCGTGTGAACTCGACCTGTTATTCCGAGCACCGTTTACAAAGTTGACAAATGTACAGCAACAAAACCAGACATTATTTTGTCGTTAGCTGTTAATGCTACTTTCTACGTTTCCATATCACAACATCCATCACAGACTGTTACCCTCTTGTAAATCCTCAAGCAACAACGCAACGTGTATTAATATTTCTCAATAAATTCAACGTCTAACACCTAGTCGTTTGTCAAAGCCCCGAGGTCGTCTTGCTAGTTTTATGGGATCCTCTATCAATTAAGTCGTGAATATAAATTACGACTATTAATAATAGTTTGTGGTTGGAGACCGCTTCAGACAGGCAAACTGGGTGGCTGTGGCGAATACAGGTAACAGAGAGTAGATTCAGGTGGTACAGGGGACCAACATCATGTACAAGTAATAAGAACATTTATTCACAGAAACGAGCTTGTACATATGCAAAATTTTTAAAACAGAAATAGAGTCGAGAATGGAGCCTTTAAAAGCAATGAAAATACGCCGACTTGTAGACATGTGACTGAACTTTGGTTAAATAAATACCGATAAAAAGAGACTGTCTCGTTGATTGAGTGTTTGCAAGCGCGACTTCCGATCGGAAGGTCCCGGGTTCAAATCCCGGGTTGGGTACTATTGGATTTATCAAATTTAGAATTTCTATTAGTGAGTCGCAGTTTGGATGTGTGCTACGTGTATGGCAATAAGCTCACCTCCTATTCCATGGGACGTAAACGTAACTGGTGAAAAGTGGGATCATACTACATTCCTCTGCCTATCCCTTCGAGGATTACAGCCGTGATGT